>JAGDQP010004789.1:60415-82631 GCA_022664845.1 Lepisma saccharinum
AAAAAGAAAGGAGTTTTGAAGAGAAAAGAAAGGAAAGTGCAGTTCTAAACAAAAGAAAGGAGGTTTGAACAGAAAATAAAGAAAAGAGGAGTTTTAAACAAAAAAGGAATGAGATCTAAACCGAAAAATAAAAGAAAGCGGAGTTTCGAACAAAAACGAAAGGGGGGTTGAACATATAAGAAAGCAAAGCGGAGTTCTAAACAAAAAGTTAGGAGTTTTGAACAGAAAAGAAAGGAAAGCGGAGTTTCAAACAAAATAAAAAGGTGATTTGAACAAAAAAGAAAGGAAAGCGGAGTTTTAACCAAAAGAAAGGAGATATGAACAGAGAAGAAAGGAAAATGGAGTTTTAAACAAAAAAGGAGATTTGAACAGAAAAGAAAGGAAAGCGGAGTTTTAAACAAAAAAGAAAGTTTTGAACAGAAAAGAAAGGAAAGCGGAGTTTTAAACAAAAAAGAAAGGTGATTCGAACAGAAAAGAAAGGAAAGTGGAGTTTTAAACAAAACAGAAAGGAGTTTTGAACAGGAAAGAAAGGAAAGCGGAATTTTAAACAAAAAAGATAGGTTTGTACAGAAAAGAAAAGAAAGTGGAGTACTAAACAAAAGAGAAAGGAGTTTTGAACAGAAAAGAAAGGAAAGTGGAGTTTTAAACAAAAAAGAAATAAGTTTTGAACAGATAAGAAAGAAAAGCGGGGTTTTAAACAAAAGAGAAATAAGTTTTGAACAGAAAAGAAAGGAAAACGGAGTTTTAAATAAAAACGAAAGAATATTTGAACAGAAAAGAAAAGAAAGCAGAGTTTTAAACAGAAAAGAAAAAGGATGTTTGATTAAAAGGAAACAAGAAAGTAGTTTTCAACAAGAATAAAATAAAGGCATTGTTATCAACAAGATAGAAATGAAGACGGAGCTTTGAAAAAAAATAGATTTGAAGGAAAAGGAAACAACAAAAAATAAGTTTTAAAGAAACACTTCAAATTTTCGAGTTTTAAATGTTTCTCGTGTAGAATTTCCTTCACAATTGTCTATCTTTATATTACATAAGAGTGGTTCTCAAACTTTTAGACTGGCATTCTAGGCTACTAAACGAAAAATCATACTTTCGTCATATCACCAAATGACATCAGGGAATTTGCAATGTCAAAATTAAAAATTGCATGATTATATTGTCAGCAACGATCATACCGATGAGCTAGAACATTCGTAGCGTACTTGCTTGTAATAAGGAGGTCTCAGGATTGATTCCCGGTACTGGTAAACCTGACAGAGGTATTTCCTGTTTTTCCTCGGTCACACTAGGCAAATCCTGGGTTGATTCATTGAATAATACAAGAAAACAACAATATCAAAAAAGTAAAAATTTTAAAAAATATGAAGAAAATCAGTAAATATATTTGGGTTAAATAATTAAAATCGACATCCTCGTCTGTTCCTCAGAACTTCACCATTGCAATATGGTATTATGGGCTAAAAGTATGAAAATCAAGTGGCCATAAGCTTCGTAAAGTTAATTGCGTGGATTCACTGCCTGCAAGTATTGTGGCAAGCGACGCGCATGAGGTATAGATAAAGGAAACATCAATGAATAGCATTCTCGCCCCCTATTGACAAGAAAGTATTCAATAATCCTGAAAAAAATGGAACGTCATTATTTCCAATATTCATCTGCCAACCGTCAACTCTATATGTGTACAAATTTCTGACTATCGTCATAGTAATAGTGGTTTCTGACTTCAGAATGTGAATAATCCATAGACCTAAATATTAAGACATTAAAATGCGAGGGTCATTCAATAAATAAAGAGACAAAGCCTAAGAGTATCTATGTGTAAAAAAGAGGTAAAGCTATCCCCTGTACGCTATATGGCGCATGGGGGATGTGCAAGTAGGGCTCCACATATTCTCGACTTACGGTACGAAGTGAGGTGGAGTGGTCAGTCCCACGCTCGAACGTCTTTGCCTTCCCAAAGTACTCAGTAATACCAAGGACACTCTGGTACTGAATTTGATAGGAAACTGAGAGCACCTCAGAGCGCCAGCATTGGAATACAGCGAAAAAAGAGTCTCCAGCGTTCTGGGAGGGATTTGAACCCGAGCGGCCCGATTCATAGTCAGACGCGCTACTGTCTGAGCCACGGCAACTCATACCTATAATATGTTAAAAAATATTATTTTCTGTGTGATAACCGGTCGTCCCTGCCACCTATTTATAACAGTTGTTTCATCTCTATGTCAGGAATATAACCTCCACCCACGAGCGTAGCAACAATGTCACTAGACCCCACTTTGCGGGGAGGTAGGCTTGGCATCACTTACAACCTGGTGACATCGTATTTTAAATTCTAATATCCACCATGTTGTAGGAAGATATTTCCCACAAACGATATTTTCATTTCATGTATCGTTTCTGTTCTATAGAGATTTTCATCCGATATTGTCGGCATCGACTTTTGGGCTCCCAGTTGGGAACACTGTACCTCCAAAACGACGCAGAATTCGATCAGGAATCACCCCCCAAAGTTCGTTACGATCTTTTCTGAACTCCGTGTATATCCAAAAATAAGTATTGAATTACTGTCGTATGAGTGTGGTTGCAATTTTTAAGACACCCTGTGCATAATAATAATTGTAACTAATCTTGGCAGAAACTACCATTTTGACCACGTCTCAATCTATAGATCCATTCTTTATCAGATTTCATCAAAGCTGGCCAGACTGGGCTAGCAAAAAGGGATAAAAATGTAGTGTTTTGACGGGAATTTCCTCTTTCTTTTTTCCTTTATCGTAGAGATTGCAAATAGCTATAAACTTTCGGAGACAATTCTTATTCGTGGCCATGTCTGAGTGCAATGTTTCTCCTGCATCACCATCACGGCAAAAGAAGCTTGAAAAAAAAAAAGACATAACCCTTGAATCGGAGAACAGCAAAGCCCTCGTCGAATAAAACGTCTTCTGGAATCGTTTTGTGAAGACTTGGAATGAAGACATGGAAAGATGTAAGGGAACATCTGGCGAGGCTTTTGATATATTTCCAAGTCGTTTAACCTCTTGAAAAGACAAAGCACTGTTTAGAAATAGTCCTACAAATATTTCTGAAGGTGTATCTTGAAACACTTTACCGGCGTCCTGTAAGAGCGAGGGGGATTGGGGGGTTGTTTGTTGTCCATGTTTTGTTATGACCACCCCCATCCATTTTGGTCATTTTGAGCAGCTGTAGTCTGTCAATCCGTCTGTCTGTAAAGGAGGCTACCATGCAGTGGCGGTAATTGGCTGTGTTGCCACGTTGCGTTACACCCTTAATCTTAAATTATTTAATTTTTATTTCAATCACTCTAAAGTATAGAATATGTAATAATATTCTACCCTTCGGTGTTCCAGAAAGTCATAGTTTCCTTTTAAGAAGAGAAAAATATTTCACAAGTTCACAAATTTGTCTTGGTGTTGCAATTCCGTTACAAAACTTCTAAAGCCAAACTCGCTACATTCCGCTTGATCTGTATACACGAAAATTGGTGTGGGCATTATTTGATGCAATAGAAAAGTATTGTCTGTCCTCCCGTCAACAATCACCCTCCCCTTTACAGCAGTCAATGTTGCCAACCCATTTTCTATAAAATTTATTTTTTCAAATTGCTTCAGGACACAATAGAAAAGTACTGTGGGTGTTAATCTCCCTAAAACACCCAAGTTGTCAGAGTTGCCAACCTATTTAAATATTTTTTTACAAACTGTTCCGATATTGTTGGACGTATCCGCATCAAACTTTGTATCAACATTAATCAACACAATAGAAAACCACTATGGGTGTGTCATTCCCTAGCTCCCGCGTTGTCAGTGTTGGCAACCCATTTGAAATATTTTCTTCCATTACCTTAAACGTAGCAGCACCAAACTTACCATAAATATTATTCGATACGATAGGAAAACTGAGTGGGTGTTCCTGTCCATAAGCACTCCAGTTGACAATGTTGCCAACCCATTTCATAAAAATAATAATTGTGTGATGCTATAAAGGATCCAAAGCCCGATTGTTATCTTCCTCCGCTTCAAAACCATGTACACAGAAACTGCTTTCGGTTTCGGTTCATCTACCTCCATTTTTGTCTGCTTTTTAAACTGTTGACTCAAACTGACAGAGCACTTTATTTGGTTAGCTTCCTCCACTTTAAAAATTCATGCTAGCGCCTCAACAGAAACATGTACAGACAAACGATTTCAGATTTGGGTTCAGAAGTCTCTTCTCTTCTGTTAAATTTGGTGATTCTAAAGCTGGCAGATACTTATCATTTAATTAGCTTTCTCTATATAAACAGTTCACACTATACTTCATTCGCGCGCACTTTGCACTGTGATTTAGTACAAGGCTAATGATTTCTTTAGTTTTATATGTAGTAGAGCTCAGTTCTCATATTATAATAACCTACAAGAAGGTAGATTCTCATATTATTCTAAGAATTTCAGAATACATACGAATCGTACAAACAAGGAAGACAAATTAGCCTTGTACTAATTCGTGGTGTAAAATTAGCGCGTAAACTTAAAATTAGTTTCAATATTCACACTTGGAAATGTCAGCGGGACAGCTTTAAGTTTATACTAGAAATTCATGTTAACCTGTTACTTTTATTTAATGTTTTTAAAAAATACGACATGCCAACAAATCATTTCCGTGATCGAGAAGTAACGGTAGTGTCTCCGGTAGCCTTATAAACAAGGGTTGTAGGTTCGATTCCCTGTAACGACACCTTTTGTCCAGCTCACTTAGAACTTTACAAACAATACATTGACATGTAAAAACAAATACGGTCATTTTACAGTTTTGATAGGGTAAACTGAGCGGAATCCACTAAGTGTGGTGAATCCAGACACGTAATATTTGTGATCGCTGACACAAACACTTGTTACATTTGCCGTGAAGGAAAATGTGTGTAATGATCCCTGTTTTTAAAAGAAAATAAATCAGAAGATAAATAGATCTAGTACCTCTAAATACACCTGATATAATTACAGAAATTTGTGGCTTAAAGCTAAGCCACGACAACCTGTAGAAGTACGTTGCGTTAAATAGTAGTGAATACCTCTCCTAGAAATGTAAGGAGATATAAGTACGGTGCTAGAAAAGTTAAAATTTAGCCAAAGAAGTAAAAAAAAATGAGGACCCGAAAGTGCAGCGAGCGACATACAGTGAAGAAAGTATAGTTCACTTAAAACATTGCAGCAAGTCAATTGAAAAAAGCCTCTCCCGAAGTCTACTTGACTAGACGTGTTGGGAGAGGAGAGCCGAAGCTCTCAACTGTGATCGTCTCTGTCTTTTATTCACAGCAGCTCCCCAATTGTATCACGGTGCTGGGTAGGCACCGTTCCAGACCCTCTCGCTTTGGAAAAAAATTCTTTGGGAGAGTCGGGAATCGAACCAGGAACTCCACGATCAGAAGTCAGCGACGGTAACCACTAGACTACTTGATCACCATATTAAATGGCATATCAATGATAAAAAATGAAAACTGTATAAAATTGGTGATTAATCTTATGCAGGAAAAATAAATACTTCAAAATTTAACTCGAAAATTTACAAAATAACATAATACACCTTTAACGAAGAAAATGAACAACTCAAAAGGTATATTTTAAATAGGAAGGCCTTTTTGTACTAAATGAAATTTGGATATTAGGAGAAAATAGATTTTATTTCTAATAATTATGATCAAGATAATTTGTTTACACGCAAAATAGACGATTTTTAAAAATTAAAAACTGACCGGAAGCGTACTTATCAAAAATAATATGTTATGGGATAATAATGGCCCATGCATTAAAGTTTCATAAGATTTGACTTGATAAGGTAAAAATATTGAAATTATAGTTGAAACGTATGCACGAACAAACGTCTAACGACGGAACATTCCCAACTGATCAGTCGATATTAATATGGAATATTTTTATTGTCTTCCGTCAAACGTACATATACCGAAAATAATATTACAGTGAGTAAAAAGTCACAGTACAGCCTTGTGGTTCACAAACCGTCAAGAAAATGAAGTACACAAATGTGGATTGGTGGGATAACGCTACATTTTGGTGTGTATCATCAACGTGGTCGCTATCTTGAAATCCGCCATATTGGATGGACATATATATATATATGTTTTAAAATGGCAAGTGGGTCGTGTGACATATCAAACAATACGAGAATGTTTTCAGAAAGTCATTACAGGTGTCTGATTTGACCTACTTCTTACGGTATTGGAGTTATCTTCACTGGAAGTTTGCCGCTTAATATATGAATGAATCCCGCAGTACAACTTTGTTTGTCACAAACCGACAAGGAAGTAAAGTATGATAATACACAAATGCGGACTGATGGAAAATGGCTACATAATTATAATTATTGCGGTGCGAAATTAGAAATAGTAAAAATTCCTGAATTTGCAAACGTTGGTTAAATTCTTTAATATTACAGGACTTAAGTATACAGCGGAAAATTACAGTAAAAATAACTCCAACACTGTAAAATGTAGGTCAAGTCTGATACCTGCAATGATCTTCTGGGAACATTCTCGTATTGTTTGATATATCACACGACCCATTTGACATTTTAAAGAAATACCTCCATTCAATATGGCGGCCACGTTGATGATATACACCAAAATGTAGCGTTATCCCACAAATCCACATTTGTGTACTTCATTTCCTTGACGGTTTGTGAACTACAAGGCTGTACTGCGTCTTTTTACTCACTGTAATGTTATTTCCGGTATATGTACGTTTGAATGAAGACAATAAAAATATTTCATATTAATATCGACTGATCAGTTGGGAATGTTCCCTCGTAAGTGACATTTTCAAATAAAAAATCACGAGTACATTTTTATATATAACAGGAAAAATAAGAGGCATGACACATTCATATTTTGCACGAAGACATGTTAGACTAATGTCCGCTTTTGTGCAAAGTATGAACATTTTATGCCTCATATTTTTTCCTATTATATATAAAAATGAACTCGTGATTTTTTTTATTTGAAAATGTCACTTCGAAGGTTTGTTCGCACATAAGCTTCAATTCGGGACTGAAATATTAAAACATTTTATATACAAGTAACTTAATAACAAAAATATTAGTACTTTACCATGCTGCTACACCCTAGCACTTAGAATAACAATAGGATAGCAGTTCCAGACCATACTCACCTAAAACAGAAAGAGAGACATAATATTAGAACACAAATATAATTAGAAATTCCTTTATATATTTAGATTCTAATAATAGAAACTGCTAGTAACCCACATCCAACCTACAAGAAGAAAAATATCCAGAACAATTACGATCAGCAGTAAATAGTGCAAGGCAATCTGGAAGCACAACAAAAGTCCCAATATTTTCTTTAAGAAATGAGAAAATTCGTGAAAATAATCCTTTTGCTCAAATTTAGATCTTACAAAAAATGTATTTGAAATGATAAAATCGTGTTAATATGAGATTTAAAATTTGAACCGAAACCGGAATAGTCAATTATTGCAAGAACTGTAGAAATATGGGCAAATTGTTAGTTAAAAAATTGAAATTTGGAAAATTATGAACATAACCATATATAGTAGTAATCGGAGATATATTGTCACACCATAGCACAATTCTTACAACGATGGTGCCCGAGACAAACTCCACAACTTACGTAATCACGAGAAACAAGCAAGGATTGAAACAAAGTGCAGAATATTTCATATTTTTAGAGCACAAAGATGAAATAGAGCTCTTTTAGCACGGATTTTTCAATCGAAAAAAAAAATGCTTTTCAGCGGAATGTGATCTTTCTAGATAGAATTCCGATGCCTTATAGATGTAATTTATTCTTCAAACTTGAAAGAGCGATTTCTCCTTTTTTTAAGAAAAACTTCGGTAAACTTTGTATTTATATGGGCCTGTCTAGTAACTTAGGACTTTGGCCCGTCACGATTCGCCCTTTAGCCATACTCCTGTCGGAACTCGAACCCGGGACCTTCGAGTCGTTGGCCTACCGCTGTGGACCGTCCTTTTCAAAGAGCTGTTCACAATGCATCATGAACGCTAGTCAAGTCTAGTCTCCACCATGTGTTACTGTAAATGTTATCAAAAGAAGAAGTCCTACTGTCAAGTTAATCGTCGAATAAAAAAAAGGTAAAGCTGTCCTCTGTGCGATACGCATACGCCATGAACAGCGCATGGAGGATGTGGAGGTAGCGCTCCACATTTTCTTGACCTACGGCACGAAGTGAGGTGGGGGTGGTCAGTCCCACGCTCGACCGCCTTTACCTTCCCAAGGTGCCCAGGAATACCAAGGATACTCCGGTACTCAATTTGATAGGAGGCTGAGTGCACCTCAGAGCACTAGGCATGGGAACACTGAGAGCAAAGTCTCTAGTGTCCTGGCCGGGATTTGAACTCGGGCCGCCTGGTTCGTAGTCAGACGCGCTACCGTCCGAGCCACGGCAATCGTTGAATAAACTGACAAAGTATCTTTGATAAATTAAAACTTTATAACAAGTTGGCAGCATTGACAACCCGATGGCGTTAGCTAAACTTTACTCTAATGCACATTTTTTTGTTTTATCTCGAAATAATTGATTTTATTTACTATTGTAACGAGGCGATGTGCGGTTCCCAGTTGGAAATCTTGCATCTCGAAATTGAAACGGAATTCGACCCATGTTTATACGGACATATTGTTTCGCTAACAGAGATTTGTCTGCCAAGTTTGTATCGCGTATTACAATTCACATTGAAATCTTACTCAATCTAATGCAGTTCGTTCTGTCGTGTTCTATATTTAACCACCTATATACAGGGTGATTTTTTTAAAGTCTTAGTACAGCCTCTCGTTTCACAAGCAGGCAAGAAAATGAAGTATCATAGTATACAAAATTCGAAAATGACACCTGGAATGACTTTCTGGGAATCTTGTCGTGTTGTTTGACATGTCACAGGACTCATTTGCTATTTTTAAAAATGACCTCCATCCAATATGGCGGATTTCAAGATGGCGGCCACCTTGATCAAGTACTGCAAACACATCGCATCATTTCATATTTGTGTATTACAATGCTTCATTTTCCTTTTGGTTTGTGAAAAAGAAGAATGAGACTTTTGAATTATCCTTTATTTATTTCAAAACTAGACAATCTTCGAATTTGTATTTGAATTTATTTTAAGGACTTTACAGGCACGTATACAGAATTTGGTTTTGGGAGAGGTCCAAGGGCTTCCGGGGGAATCCAATGTGTGTCTGGGGATAAAATATATATTAAATATTATGGACAGGATGTGATAACACACTTCGAAGCCGCCACTGTTTCTAGCTCAGACAGGAAACAATTTGTACTGTCACGCCAGGGTCTTTGCCTGAACACGGAATAAATTCCTGTAATTCCGCTTTTGACATAAATACAGCGACAGCAAAGGAGAAGTCAGAAGTTTAGCGAGAGTCTTCCGAGTGGAGTTGGCAGAGATCGCTGTGGGTCTGCGCTGCATTGTTCAAATTAGGCAGGTCCTGCTGTTCGTGACCTGCCCGTCCAGCCAAAGCCTGGGAAGGCTAGAGCCAGTCATTCTATGGGACAGAATGAATTGGGCGTCACTTTGGAACTAGCGAGATAGCTGGTTCTTGCATGGTTGAAGCCTTGTTGGAATTTGGGAACGTCGGAGCCAGCGACCCTTGTCTGAGCCCTCCGTCTGGTAAGTGGAACTGTGATTCGGAAAGCTTGGTAAGAAATTCATTGCCGCTGGTGGGACTCGTTCAGCCAGTTTTCCCATGATTAGTGTTCAGTTCTAGGGTTAATAAACCCACCTTTTTATAAGAGTTGAGCTTATTATTCCATTGGTTCCTAGTGTCAATTCCCGCATTTATGTCTACCTTTCAGCTACGTCGTCCCAGAATATCCTACCAGGTGTTGTCGCTTCAAGGTAAGGTTGTCCTCAGGTTCACTAGACGAACACTGGGAAGGATATTCACTTTCTTGATCTCGGTTGGTTGGAGGCCACATGGTAATTCGTACATTACCGGAGTATCCTCTCGGTATTCGCCTCCCTTGGTAAAGGATTGCCTCAGTCACATCGGGCGAATGCTTGGATGGTACTCTGACTTAAGGGACAGGAAGTCTTAAGTCCACAATATGTATAGTTATGCTTCAAGTTACAATACTTTTCCATAAAACTCTGAGTTTTTAGGGGGGGATACGGACCCCCTGGACCCACCCCCTAAATACATGCTTGGAGCTTTAGACAACTATGGCTCAGGCCGTATGGATGATGATGGGATGAACTGGTGGATTGAAGAAAGTGGAAGGAAACGGGAGCACCCCGAGAAAACCCACGCACACGGTGTTTGTCCACCGCAAAGCCCACATGGCATGAGCAGCGATCGATCGGACGACCCCTAGCATTCTACCAACTGAGCCACCGTGGCCCCTAGACAATCTTCGAAGAAAGTCTCTCTACGGGAGAGCAGAGTGGATGATCCTGACATCACAAATAGGGAATTGTGAAGCTTTATTTTTTTTCTTTTGAGGGAGTCTGCTGTTATTCTTACCCCGAACTATTTCGAAGCCTTTTGTTGAAAAAAGAGAACTCATTCGACAGACTGAAGAGCTTTTGAAGAAGTGTTTTCGTTGTTTGTTTTATTTCTAATTCCACTCCACATCCGGCGCTTCCCGCTTCACTGTCTACAATAGCTTCGCATTTCACAAGTCCAGGCGTCCATAATTAACAGAAGAAGACGTTAGCCTTCGCTTCGAAGGTAATGTCAGGGTGTCAAAAACAGATGAGGAGGTTAGCCAAAATAAATCTCTTCCCGACGGCAGACGCTTTCGCACTCTCGCAAGCTTCTACATATGCTTACACACAAGCATACATATATTCACATCTCATATTAAATCCTGTTAGACATATTTTTGCAACAGAACCAGATAACCTTGTGAAAAGAGATTAGCGAAATGTCAGATTTTTAATCCAACTTGGTATAATTAATTGAAATTTATCGTTTTCGTTATTATAGCGTGGCTCTGGAAACGGAATAAGAAAAGGGATCTCTAAATGCAACATAATCCATTCACAGAACAAAACAAAGCATGATGTTGTGGATATGTATGGCACATCACTCAATGCTTATAATAATGTCATCTATACTTTGTCAGATGTTTAGTGTCCGTCCCTGAATTCGAAGACTGACATCGAACACACTGACAACTTCACAGAAAAAGATGCTTATCTCTATCTCTGGACGTATTATTTGTTGCACCGATGTTTACTCGTAGAAGAGAAAAGTTTAACAAAATTTTGTCTTGCAGAGCTAAATGCTAATTCACTGAAATATTGGTACAAAATTAAACATACACGTCGTTGTTAGAAAATCCAAGTAGGAGGAAAGTTTGACAAAACCGGTCGGTTGGATAGAACAGGAAGGTTGAATTACTTAATGGATACAGACAGTGAGCTGAGCGGGCCAGCTGCGCTATTTCTTTGGGCCAGGCCGGGCCGGGCCGGGCTGTGTTCGATTAAGGATAATCTAAAGCAACGGTTTCCAACGAAAGATGGCAGCACTACCTCCGTATGTCTAATGTATCTTCACTGTTATACACGAAATTTCAATGCTGCTGCTACAAATTCAAGCCTAGAGAGTTCAAACTTTCAGGGAAGAAAGTTCATAACCAATTCAAGACCATAATCGATTTTTTTGTTCATTGTTATAGATTCCGATATTCACAACAACTAACTAACTAACTAACTCTATGGCTTATGGAACTCGCAAGTTCATCGCCGCAGTAACAAACGTTCGCCATTGGATTCTATCCTGGGCAGTATCAAGCCAGTTTTCATCACGAACACCTACTTCTCGAAGATCTCTTCTAATATTGTCCTCCCAACGACGTCTCGGTCTTCCCAATGGCCTCTTTCCATCGGGCCTTCCAACCAGGATAGAATATAATC
This sequence comes from Lepisma saccharinum, assembly GCA_022664845.1. Classification (NCBI taxonomy): domain Eukaryota; kingdom Metazoa; phylum Arthropoda; class Insecta; order Zygentoma; family Lepismatidae; genus Lepisma; species Lepisma saccharinum. The sequence continues at coordinate 72,365 of JAGDQP010004789.1, forward strand.
TTCGTTTTTCCCCCATCCGAGCTACATGCCCTGCCCACCTTAGTCGTCTCGATTTCATTATTTTTACAACATCTGGTGAATCGTACAGTCCGTGGAGTTCTTCATTATGCAGTCTCCTCCACTCTCCAGTCATCTCGGCCCGTTTCGGCCCATATATCTTTCTCAACACCTTATTTTCAAATACACGTAATTTATGTTCATCTGCTAGGGTCGTACTCCAACTTTCGCAACCGTAAAGTATTACCGGCAGAATAACCGTTCTGTATATTTTTAATTTCAATTTCCTTGATATTAATCGCGATGTTAGAAGTTTTTGGACTGAGTAGAAACATGCGTTCCCCGATACTAAGCGACTTTTTATTTCTTCCGTGACCTCATTTTTGCTTGTTACGTATGCTCCCAAGTATTTAAATTTGTTTACTTTCTCTATGACCTCATCCCTAATTCTTATGTTTTTAATTCCTTCATTCCCTGTGCTTCTGCTTGTTATCATGTATTTTGTTTTATCTATGTTTACCTGTAGACCTATCTCATCGCACGCTTCTACTAAGACATCGGTGTTGCTTTGTAGTGCATCTATATCGTCCCCTATTAAATCTACATCATCCGCGTATACAAACAGTTGATTCAAACCATTCAATGATAGTCCCTTTTTGTCCCCTTTAATTTTTAAAATCGCATATTCTAACGCGAAGTTAAACAGTAGTGGTGACAAGGCATCGCCTTGTTTCAATCCGCTGCGAATCTTGAAACTATCTGACATATTATTACCTATCCGTACTCTGCTTATGGGGTCGCTGAGACACATCTTCACTAGTTGGACCAATTTTTTCGGAATTCCAAATCGTATCAGGATACTGTATAACTTTTCCCTTTTGATAGAATCATAGGCTTTCTTAAAATCAATGAATAGCTGATGAACCGTCCCATTGTATTCCCATTTCTTCTCCAAAATTTGTCTCAAAGCAAAAATCTGGTCCAACGTGGATCTATTTCTTCTAAATCCACATTGGTGATCTCCAATTATTTCATCTACGTATACATTTAGGCGTGTTAACAGAATATTACTTAATACCTTGTACAACAATGAAGCGAATTCAACAATGAAGGAAAACAAAAATAAAAAATCGGCATCGATCATGCTATTGAATTGGTTTCTTCCCTGAAAGTTCGAACTCTCTAGGCTTGAATTTATAGGAGCAGAAAGAAAATTTCGTGCAACGATAAGAATACATTGGACATATACGGAGATAATGCTGTCATCTTTTGTTGGAAATCGTTGTTTTAGATTATCCTTAATTGCAGTAAAGTTAGTTCATTTGACCTTGGTGCAATTTACTGAGAAGAGTCATTTTGAAATCATAAAACTTAGGCAGTTTGGACAAAATAGAGAAGCAAGCTGTTGGAGAAAAATGGGGCTCGGTATTTGTATGGATATTCTTAACCCCAGTAGCACACGAACGTGTTTTGAACGTTGGCTTTTTGGTTGATTTCGTTGACTAACCGTAATCGGTTGGAAAAAAGTGCGTTTTATTTTAACACATTGATCGCCATGTGTATCACAGGAGAAACACACGGCGTGTTCCGCCCACGCTTCGTGTATCATTCCTGATACACAGCGAACGTTCTTTTTATCGCCACGTGTATGCGACTGGATACACAGGCGGGTATATTTAACACGACTTACTTATAGTCAGGGCCCTGGAAAAACATACTAAAGCAGTAATTCTGGCGTCAATTGAATATTTTTTTTAGTGGGTATGATACTGATTTAGTGTAGATGTAGAGGACACTGACTGATTTCTTAAAGCCGATGCTGCAGGGATCTCACTTGTAGTATCCATTTCTTCTGCACTGCTTACTTCACCTTGCTCGTTGCTGGGTAAATATTCAGGTTCAATATCAAAATCAACTAACATTTCATCCCCCTCATCACTTGGTGTACCAATATCATCAACACTAGAGTCCATTAGCCCACATCGCAAAATGACGTCCCAGGGATATCTGACGGATCTCCTGGCAGGATATCGGGACGTCCATAGGACGTCCTGTTTAAGTCACGTTTACATCCATGGGACGTATAGTTATAATTAATCCTTCGTATAACCATACGAAGGCATATCCTTCGTATAGTTATAATTAATTAAATAATAATAACAGTAAGGTCCATTTAATTTATAGAAATTCCAGGTAGGTAATCCCGCACGGCTTTCCGGGGGACATCCAGGGGACATCCATACGGGATGAACTGTTTGTATTGCCCACAGAGTTATCCCACGGACGTCCTCAGGACATCGCTATGGGAGCAGGACCATTCTGACGTTAATGGGATCTAAATGGGACGTCCCAGGGACGTACTCTGCTATGTGGGAGAATAGCTTCTATATCAGTAGGCCTATCTTTTACAGACTCACCTATGTTTCTTACAAGCAGAAGTCACTTCTGAGAGAAGATGGAATACGAGAGACGTAAATATGAGCCAAAAGAATATCGCAGTAGTATGAAAAACGTGTGCATCAGACTTAACACATGGCGCGCGCGTTGAAGAGTATGAGAAATGTGTGCATCAAAATAGATACACGTGGCGCACGGACTAATATTTAGGCTGTACGCCCCGTGTATCAAAAGTGATACACAGCATAAATTATGCAATAAATCACAAACTGTTAGAGATATTCCGAAATTTTTGATAGGCATTTGTTTTGCAGTTACATTTGTCTTAAATATCAACTTGGCGCTGACAGTAAAATTGACAAAAGGTGCTCTGGCGATCATATTTCAACAAAGACTTGATATTGTTAAAATGATGTTAGTTCAGCGTGGATTCAACTGTTATTTTCAACCATGGCATTTTATTTCATGGGACTCTTCCTAACTTAATGGGAAAAAGTCGTAAGTAAAAGCTAATTGAATGTCATTAGCTATTAACTATTATTTTGTGTCCTTTTTTTCACATGTTGAAAACAGATTGAATTTTAAACTATATTTCAACGAACATTTAATTTCGTTAATAGGGCGTTACTGTGAAGTGTTTCCAACTACGACATAGATTTCGCTTTACATACGTTTTCGTAAAGCGACATACAACACTTATTGAAAAATACAAATTTAATAGTGCAACGATTGTCAAGAAGGAAAAATGCACATAACAAAGAAAGAAGTATTCTTTATTCTTATTCTTACATGATGGTAAAACGACGCGTCTGGATTTGTGACGAATGCATTCTAGACTGAATGTTATTACAGATAGCGTAAAAGAGTAGTGACTTTAAAGGTGGATTCGTGGATGAATGGTAGCGTGTCGAGCTACCAACGAGCCAACGACTAGCGCGGAACGTTCCAGCTTCGAACCCTACAGCAGACGAACAATTTACTGTATGTCATGATGAAAGCAACGGAGAAAATGTGTATATCAATAGACAGAAACCATGCTCTGTTTTGGCTAACTGAACCAGTTTCTTCATCGTCCGCTTCTTCATTTCAACTTCTTTCTTCTAAATCGTTAATCAACGTGGAATAAACCGTTGAATAAGCGGACATTTCGGTATATTTACAACGTTAAAATAACGTTTCGGTGCTAACGTTTAATCCATGTATTTTCAACGTATGTGTGCTACTGGAGAAGTTGGATTTTCCTGAAACAATTACACACTTTTTATATAACGATAGAAAGAAGGCATCGTTTTGAGAAAGTTCAAAACTATTTTGCAATTCTTGTATAACTTGACAAATCAGAAACTACATTTTGTCATCTATCTTTCACAGTGGTTTATTTATTGAAACGCTATTTTCCTGTATTATTACCACTGTTCTCATAGATTTTGCTCTCAGAGACTGAGATTATAAGTTTGCGTTAACGTTGTTTGATGTGTAATGTAATTTACTATCGATGACTACCCCATTTTGTCGTACTTGTTGGACTGACCTTTTCTGGAGAATGACATTTCCAGAAGAAAGAAAAATAATTAAAGCCCGTCATCGGGCAAAAAAACCCAACAACAACAACACTCTTTTCGATTCAAAGTAAATGCGATAACCCGTAGTAGGCTGAAACTATGTAGGCCTAATGAATCATTGGGGTCCGCCATTTTGAATCCAAGATGGAGATATTTGGTAAGATTTTCCTAACCTCTGATGATATACCGCAATACAAAATTTCGTTTTTCTATCTCCAGACGTTTAGGCTCTGTATTCTATACAACAATGGGTTTGCTATTTTAAATCCAAGATGGCGACTTTTTATACCAAATTTCGTACCTATAGCTCAAACGGCGTTGAAAATGAATTTTTAGGGTCCGCCATTTTGAATCCAAGATGCCGTCTTTGGAAACATTTTGAAATATTTTCGTAGCCTACTAGTGTTGATGTACCAAATTTCGTTTTACTATCTCCAGTCGGTTAGGCTGTGTATTCTATACAATAATGGGTTTGGCGGCTATTTGGAATCCAAGATGGCGATTTTTTCAAAATTCTGTAATATTTTCTTAATCTACCTTTATGGCAAAATTTGTATCTCTAGCTCAAACGATGTGGATAATAAATTTTTGGGGTTCGCCATTTTGGATCCAACATGGCGTCTTTGGAAACATTTTGTAATATTTTCGTAATCTAGTAGTAATGGTGTACCGTCATATCAAATTTCGTTTTTCTATCTCCAGCCGTTTAGGCTGTGTATTCTATACAACAATGGGTTTGGCGGCTATTTCGAATCCAAGATGGCGACTTTTTCAAAATTTTGTAATATTTGCTTAATCTGCTAGTGATGATGTACCTTCATACCAAATTTCGTTTTTCTAGCTCTAACCGCTTAGCCTGTGTATTGACTACTAAAAGTCTTCGGTTTTTTAGGTGACACTAGTTTTAACATATTGAATATTTTTCAATCTCAGGAACAAACGGGACTGAAATATTAAACGATATCCCTGTATACTAGAAGGATGGAAGTTTCACTGGAGCCATTCTGATGATTATATGCACAGTCCACGGTTCGGACCCAGCCTCAGTTGTTCTATTTTAATTTTCGTTCATTGTTGAAATCGGTTGATTGTTGTAATGAATAACCAAACTTATAACAATGAAGCTCTTCCAGCAATGAACCAAAAAGAAAATACAAAAATCGACACGGTTAGAACTCTTGAAATGGATATGAACTTTCTAGGCTTGAATTTGTGGGAACAGCATTACAGACGTACGGTGACAGTGGAGCCATCTAGGTTTAGAAATCTTTGCATTATACGAACCTTAAGTTTAATAATAAAACGGTCGCAATTTACTGCTTCTTTATTGCCCATAAGTGCAAAATTAACCGTAATTAATTTTCAACGTAAGTCGAAGTGGTTATTATTGGCGTATAATATTATGCGTGGAGAATCTATTGTAAGAACAGAATGCTTAAAGAACGAGAAAATAGAACAAAATTTGCATAGAGAATGAAAATAAGGCATACTTACTATTAATGAACGATTAAGTGCTTTAGTACGGTGTAACATTGTAATCTTTTCTTATAATGAATGTAAATGTTTTCTAATATATACATCATACGAAAGATGGTTACGTTTAATTGACAGAAATAGTGCCGCGGAGCGCGGAGAGATACGGAAGAAACTGTTCGCTGGATTTTGCTATGCGGAAGCCGAGAAGTGTTATCAGCGGCCAAGGTTCAAGAAAATATAAAAGGGTCGTGTCACGGTGACATCAAAGGGACTTCGACCGAGTCTCTCAGTCACTACACTTGTACCGTTCCGTTCTCTAAAGATCAGAGTTGTCAACTACAAAGTTTTCTCTCCACACTTATAAAAGAAAAATGGGCAAGTGCATTGATATATTTTAGAAAAGTTTTTTTTTTTTTTAAAAAAAAAGTAACGGTGCATGGGGATGTGGAGGTAGCGCGCCACATTTTCTTGACCTACGGTACGAAGTGAGGTGGGGTGGTCAGTCGCACGCTCGACTGCCTTTACCTTTCCAAGGTGCCCAGGAGTACCAAGGGCACTCTGGTACTCAATTTGATAGGAGGCTGAGTGCACCTCAGAGCGCCAGGCATGGGAACACTGTGAGAAAAGTCTCCTGGCCGGGATTTGAACCCAGGCCGCCCGATTCGTAGTCAGACGCGCTACCACCTGAGCTACGGCGACTCCTGAGTAATGCAAGTGCTAACATTAATTCTTTCGGGGTGCGGTTGAAAACCTCCGGATGCCTGGAGGAGATAGTGCGCACTGGTCTGTTAACGCATGTATCGTTTCCGCGTTAACGCGATTTAACTTTTAAACAATTACATTAATGGTTGGCTAGTCACATCTCAATTATTTTGTTCATTCTTTATATTTAATTCCAGTTTGTACCAGCTATTCTTTACGTAGCTCAAAACGCTGGTGGCTATAAGTAAATATACTCTAAAGAAAAACGTTCTAATACAGAAATGGTTAATCAGTAGTTGGCAACACTGCTTGTGCTGCTAAGAGATGTGAGTTGGATAACAATGGAAGATCCTCTCGCGTCTTCCCACTGTTACATCATTTACTATCATCACGCACAGTTACTACTGCCAAGGAAATATAATCATTACACATCATCATAGCATCATGACAAGGACACGCACTGAGATTAAAGTTGAAATAGCATCATTTACAAGCGCCGTGTTTAAAAGAAACAATATAACCCTTTTTTCTCATTAAAGAAAAAGTTATGTATTACATACTGACAATAAAGATAGATATGATATTCGGAAGTGGATTGCTTCTCTGAAACCTGTCTTCGGGTCGTACTGAGGTTCAAATCCTGCTACCGCGTATTCTTAATCAGAGTTTCCAGAATTATCCTCCCTTTCCCACACGAATGTCGAGATAGCAACTTCAAATAAGGTTCTTGTTCCCACCTTAACGACATTAGACCAGAGCTGTAACAGGGTCACTTTCGCTAACCCGAATATAGGCGATCCGATCCGGAACTTGACCTGAATGATCCGGTCTAAGAACGGTAATGAATTGGCAATATTAGGCGTCGTAGTTATCGTGCTCGGCAGGTAACACCTCCGGTCCTGGCCACCCCTGAAAGAAAAACTATTCAAACGGTAGGAAATAATTGAAACCCTTGCTTTTTCTTCCGGGTCGCCGGGTCAGACAGGGTGCTAAGCATAAATCCGGTGACCTGGTCCAAAACTTGACGCGATGGCACGTTTCAGATTTGTCTTGAGCATGTAACACACCCGAACGTACCCTATATGTGATTCAATGTGAGAGATGTATCACTAATGAGGCGGTATCTATATTCTTTCTTCCGGCTATGGCTGCTGGATTTGGGTTTAACCTGAAAGGGAAGATAAGATTAGTACAGTGTTCCCAAGCCTGGCGCTCTGAGATCCACTCAGCCTCCCATCAAATTGAGTACCAGAGTGTCCTTGGTACTCCAGGGCACCTTGGGAAGGTAAAGGCGGTCGAGCGTGGGACTGACCACCCCACCTCACTTCGTACCGTAGGCAAAAAAATGTGAAGCGTTACCTCCACATCCCCCATGCGCCGTTCACGGCGCGTACGTATCGCATAGGGGATAGCTTTACCTTTTTTTTTACGGATTGACCAACCCGGGATCTACATTAATATTGACTACAGTGTATGTGTTTGTGTATATGTGGTCGCCTCCTACCAGAAGAAGACAAGGGGTTTATGTGAAAGGACAGTGCATACAAAGGGGAAAACAAGCAAAGCAAAGTTCTCTTTAGCGCCTTTCATTAGGAGCTCCTTCCACTTCGGGAGTTCCAGAATACCTCACTACTGCATACAGCTTATATAGGTTTCATAGACATAGACCTTACATAAAACTAAACCGTTTCCCAAAGAAGTTTTGAATATCGTTTTTAAAGTCTTGTGTGTATATTTCTTAGTATTTAGAAAGTCTTTGGTTTTTATCATATGGTTTGTAATTTAGACCAAAATATTTGCATTAAACAGATAGATACTCGAGACATTTGAATATAGCGAAAGCTCCCTCATATAAATTTAGATGCAGAAAATATTATTTATTCCGAAAAGAAGATTTTATATAATCAATTGGATACGTCACATATGTATCGTTTAAGGGGATGAACAGCTTGCAGGATGCGAGTGACATTACAACCAGCGCTCGAAGCGAGTTAGAAAAGGTAAGGGCCCGCTTGGAGAAGTGGGCTAGAAAAATAAGAATACGTTTGCACCTAGTGGCGGCGATTACCTATTGAAAGTAAGGGGAATGAAATCCAGTTAATAAAAAGGTATGCTAAATCCAAAGTGCCCCTCGTGCACTCCACCACACTTCGAGCAATGGTTACAACCATAGCTACTATTTTTTTTCTCCCCCATCGTGAAATACTCGTATCTATGGTTTAAGGCCGTTAAAGTGAAATAAATCGATTTTGTCGAAAACGAAGCATTTTTCCAACAGGTTAACTCATTTTTTTAAGTCGGCCGGGTGGCCAAGCGGTCTGCGGCGGTAGGTCATCGGCTCGAAGGTCCCGGGTTCGAGTCCCGGCAGGGGCACTGGTGTGGATTTTAACAGCTAAAGGGCGAATCGTGACGGGCTGAAGTCCAAACTTACTAGACTGGCACATGTAAAAGTAAAGTTTATCATTCTTTTAAATAATAGATTTCGACTAGGAGTATACGGTAGACATAGAGTTCTGGGTCACTTTAAAGTGGGTCCTCCGGTTAAATATAAGTCGTGGATCAACCTGCGTGACCCAACTCGTGTCCCACCTTATCCATCACCAAATAAATTCCATAAATAAAGTTAGGTTGATTCCATTGGGCGAATAACTGACACCCGATTCCGCCCTGCTCTACATGAGAAGTCTATATAATATATGCCCTGGACTTACATCCCGTCTCCAATTCAAAAATTGTCATCCATAAGGGTTTATCTTAACGAGACATTTCCGACGACACGTCAACCACACTCCTAGGCGTAGTAGTTCCTGATTTGAAAATTACCCCATATCTCCGTCACCGACGCTGTGATCTGGATTACTGATACGGGTTTGAATTCGTATTACCGAGACCTTTTCAACGACACCTCTACCCCTTCCTAGTCCTAGTAGTTCATAATATATATTAAAAAAACTCTCTGGCACCGCCCATGTAATGTGTATTACCTATACTGGTTTGAGTTAGTCTTGTCGAGGGCATTTCAACGACACTTAAACCATATTCCGAACGCTTGTAGTTCCTGAGTTGAAAGTTATTGAGAGGACAGAGTGTCTGTATAAGGCTTGTGTTTTCGCGTCTAGGGGCAAACCATCTTGAATGAGCTTTTATAGTTGCTGTCAAAACAAAACCACCTTGACGCCATATGTTTCCTATAGGATTTTAGGTCATTTAGTTTTGATCGCGACTATACTAGGGGTTTCTTAGTAAAGTAAAAGTGCATTTTTTATTGTTTCATGTTTGGTTAAGTCAAATTCATTAACACCACCTAACCTAATTAGCTCTTATGTGGTCAATCGGTTACCGTTCTCGCTTGCATTGCGAGAGGACATGCCAGCTAATAGAGAAGTTGACTATACTAGCTCGAAAATGTCTTGTACAGAAAGTGTCTCGTCTCAAGAATATGTATGTTGTATATTACGAGGAATTTTAATTCGCCTCAGTTTTCATGGACTGTCTCGTCTCATCTCATGAGCAACACTAGCCAACTTGGACGGCCGCACCATACAGTTCAGAGTCTTAGTTTATTAGTCTACTTATATCTAAAGAGAATAAATCCCTTTTTCACTAAATTCCCCTGCACGTAGCTCAGGTTCAAAGACAAGACTGCGATTCATTGGCTATTCTAAGGGTCTTATTTATGAATCACTCCCAAGAGGTGGGTGGCTCCCAGGAGCATATCATTTCAATGTTCCTGGGAGCCACCCACCTTTTCGGAGTGATCCATAAATATGCCCCTAAGTGGGCTACAATAAAGTGAACTTATGTTATGAATTTATTTATGACATCTTAGGTTTAGGCCGGGATAGCGTGCGGGAAAGGATGTTGTAAGGTACCAACATCTGCGTAGTATTACTAAGGAAAAATTCTGAAAAAAACTCAGCCAGGATAATCAGCTGTTAGGATCCTCCCAGGACATTTTGACTAGCTTCTCCCGCTCTTACTTTTCTAACATTTTTCAAAATATTTCAAAATCTAATACTATTATCAAAATTTTAAGAATATACATCTCTAGTACTTACAAATTAATATGAAAGTACAATGGACAGCGATCTCGAGATCTTGTCCATTGATGAGTGATACGTTGTTAATTAAAT
>JAGDQP010004790.1:6987-47897 GCA_022664845.1 Lepisma saccharinum
CCCCCCCAAAAAAAAAATCATAATTCAGTGTAAATAATTTGCAAAACGTTTGATCTTGCTAAATCTGAATTCATATAAAGCTAAATTTGTTTAAGCTGTGATTTGAATATTGATGTTGCTAGTGGTTTCGTAAAGAGTATTTCCAGATGTCTTGTGTTATTTTCTTACTTGTATTTTTGAGGGAAAATTCGTTGTTTTTTTTATTGATATGTATTAGTTAGGAAAAGGCGAACGGATATTTTGACGCCGAAGGAAAGGGGCTTATTCCTAACGGTCGCAGGGTACTGACACGTAGACTGCCTTGCAAGCGCGGGGTCTTCTGTGTTCATTGTGCTTTTGCAACAGATGCCTCTGACTATAAAAAGGCCGCGGCTGGCGGCCAGAGACATTCACATTGATATAGACGACGACACAAAAAACCCTGCTGTTCGCTCTCCGAGATAGCATGTAACTGCAGAAGAAGACGGGGGCACCTCGCTCGGATGAGCTCCCAGTAATTTGACTAAGCAATTCTAATCGATACGGAAAGAAACTAACATGCCGTTGAAAAGGAAATAACGTCGTAGGGGTGGCTCTCAGTTTTGTGGCGCTGCTGAAATCAATTAGAGGGCGTAGGTTTCCTTGCCTGATCCGTGGTGACTGGATGAGGAAGATATTCCTCTTTGTCTCTAAAGAACTGGCTAGTGGCACTTGTAGGTTGCTGGATACTGCTTTAGAGAACCATAATATGTTATTTCCACAACGCTACACTACCGAGCTCTTTTGCATCAGTATTAGAAATCTGCCTAAGTGTGAACAAAGCAATAAATCCAATGTCCACCGTGCTGCTGGCAACGCAATATCCTCATATCAATGAGACCTGGTGTTCGATACTCACCAGGTGAAAGTTTCTTTATCCAATTCGGACTGGGAAGAGAGCGAAAAAAGAAATAAGTTGCCCCAGGGGAAAGGATCAAAGAAGTATTTGTCGAGATAATCTGCAGCTATTTTGTTTGAGGGCTGCAAAGAGTCTGAACTTGACGGGACGTTAAGACTTCAACAATCGGCAGTATCCCTGAGGAGAAATAAGAGCCAGGCAACGAAAGTGATTTATTCAAATACGGTGAGGAAAAGTCGAGCCAGATGTAAATAAAAGTAGAGCTAGAATACATTAGAAATTGTTGTTGGAATTAAGCCATAAGGAGGTCACGCCACTAGCACCCCTAGAGCCATCTCGCAACTATGATTTAAGAATTTTAGTTGGGAGACCAAAAGATCTGAAGTGAAATCAAACCTGCGCCGTAAATCGGATTTTCGTTCTGAGAAGTAGCTCCTGAAATAGCCGTGACATATTAATTAGGCCGGTTGCAAGACTGATGTACGATTTTCTTTGTAAATAAAGCGTAATTTTATTCACCTTCCAATGCGCTGGGAAATTAACCATCTGTTTGAATGAAGGAAGTAGTAAATGGAACGAGAGTAATCCTGATAGACTCTCAGAAAGGTGTTGTTTTTTTATCATATCTGCTCGCCCGACCTGGCAAAGATTGAACCCTGGTCCGTTAAGTACAATCCCATTCAGAGAAATTGGTTTTGTTCGAAATCGTTGCAGGTGTAGAAGAGCTGTGAAAAAACTACCAAAATTAATTGGGTAAAAGGCGAGCGAAATACCACTTTTAGAACGTACAACTTGGTAACACTAAAAATAGTTGATGCTGGAAATAAGCTTTCTTCTAAAAGATTCGGATCTTCACATGGGGTTGTTTTTCATTTTTCCTTTCACTATCTTCATATCACTTTCCCTTTACTCTTTCACTTTCTATAATATATATAAATAATTTTGCGTTAGCGCGCGCACCGGAAGACGACGCTGAGTTAGCGTCGAAATGAAACGGGATAAATTATCTTAGCGATCCACACTTGGTGACAGTTCAATTTACTATTTAACTTACATTGATGTACTAATGTTTCGTCCGCATATTGCAGAATTGTACGAAGTGTTAACACAAACTAAATCGAAACAGTGTAAAAGAAATACAAGTTAGGCGGAGCCCAGTAGGGGGATAGTGGCGTGCATACAAGCTATCGCCAGGCTTCAGTAGCGAGCATCCCACTTGTGTGATCAATATTCCGTTGGAAAAATTGCGGCGAGACCTTTCCAACGACACCTCAACCACCTTCCTAGGGACAGTATTGACCCCCTCGAAACTCGGGAACAGCCCCTGCGATCTGGATGAATGATACGGGTTTGAGCTCGTCTTGCTGAGATCTTTCCAAAGACACCTCAACCCCAATCCTAGCCCTAGTAGTTCTAAAATTGAAAATATCCCCAATAAAACTCGGGAACCGCCCCTGCGAAATGGATGATTGATACGGGTTTGAATTAGTCTTGCCGAGACTTTTCCAACAACGCCTCAACCACCTTCCTAGCCCTAATAGTTCCAAAGATATACAATGCCGGTTGGGTATGCTGTAGATTACACCACCACGTTGCAGATTCTTCAATTAAAATCTCCTCCGGCAATGGCGTGCCAGGACTCGTAACCAGCAATAAATAGCTGGGAGAGTGTCCAGGCGAGTGGAACATTCTATATACGTAAAGAATTGGCAGTGTCGTGGTGGTGTAATGGACAGCATACCGAACAGACAACTGGAAGATTTAAGTTCGAATCTCGGTCACGGTGGCTGTCAATTTTTCTGTGTTAATTTCAATCTCTCACCATGTTTGTTGTGGTATCGTATCACAATATTCCGTATAATATTCATTAGCTACCTGTTAGTACATCCCTAACAATTTGTTACAAATTACAAAAACCTGAACAATTATTATTATTTATTTATTTTTTATCATCGTCTTCTGATAAATATATGATTTATTGTGCTAACTATGGCTTTTGCAATAGTTTTAGTTGCAGCAGCCTCTTTTTCTCGATAGGAATTATGATTTTCGCTAAACGCTCTCTCTATTTCGGGCCTGGTTAGTACTAATAGTGTAATGATCACAGGTATCTAACTGTGCTCTTCACATCTTCTATTTTAACCTATTACTGTATTCTACACCGTTCAACTACCATAATGCAAAGGTTATGGATAACACAACAATATTACTTAGGGAAACTAATCAGTAACTACCTCCACTGAAAGGATATCCGAAGGGTCCTTTTGGGATGGTTCATCTTCGTTTGTGCCTCCTTTTTCCAACACCCTTTTGGAATATTGTTTTGACTTCATTGTGAATCCACTTCAACAATAAACGCTAGAAGTAAGGATTCTTGTGCAGCTTGTCATGAACCTATAAAATATGAACACAAGGACGGATGTAAGAGATTAATTCTTTCTAAGCAATAAGGTTCGAAATGTAACATTTTTTTTTAACAATACTTACATTTATTGCATCAGAAGATCATTAAAGGTCATTCAACATGATCTCACCAAAATCACCAAGGGGTAGTTAATTGATCGACCATTTCCTTTTTTTTTTCTTTAATATTTTTACCAGAGGTAACCAACCTTACTAGTGATCTGGTGAAAACTGGTTTGAATTTTTCTTATCTGCTAAAATCATGGATTTAGAGTCGTGTTTCGTCTCCGCGTTATGTAAGAATAAGCACTTGCAAACGGTTTGAGAAAAGGCTCTTGTGTATATTACATTCCACATAGAAAGTTCTAGGTAGCACTATCGTAAAGTAGCCACGACGGACTTTTAGAAAATGTAATGTATATGGTAAAAACTTTGGTAAACTTTATTTTTTTACATGGGCCAGTCTAGTAACTGTGGACTTCGGTCCGTCACGATTCGCCCCTTAGCCATTAAAATCCACGCCCATGCCCCTGCCGGGACTCGAACCCGGGACCTTCGAGTCGTTGGCTTACCGCCATAGACCGCACGGCTACCAGGCCGGCGTAATGTATATGGAAGATGTGTCTTATAGTAGTAGGATTTTGAGAAAAAATAATATTGATGTGAAACCACACCTTGGCAACTGTGTTACAAGAAATATAATTGAGATGATTCTGCCTCTGTAAAATCAAGCCTGAGCTGAAAGCTCTAACTGATGATATTTTGCTCCGAAGTTGGGCTATTTACGAAAATTACGAATTTCAAGGTTAAATATCTGAAAAGGAGGAACTAATAATAATATCAAATTCTTGCTTTGGGGAATCCTATTGATACTTGGTAACACCTGTGACTTCCCTTTTGTGGTTACAAAATGATAAAAAATAGCAATGCGTACAAGATTTTTGGATATTGCGAATTTTTGCGAAGAGCAAACTTAAAAAAATATTAAATTTTAGCTGTGGATATTCCTAGTACTAGTTAATTAAACCTATAAGTTTTATTTTTTGTTCATCTCACAGACTGTCAAAAATTGATGAAAACTGGCAATGCGCAGAATACCGTAAGAGATTTCAAAAGATATCGATTTCAGTCCGAAACAAGTTAGAGCTGCGATTCTACTAACAATCGCAAAGGCTCCGGTCCCTTGATAGCATTTTAGCCACGCAAGCATTGTTTTATAAAACAGGCTGGCAACACTGACAACCGCCGTGCTTAGATTCGGGAAAATCCACAATACTTGTGTCGAATATTGTTTATGCCAAGTTTGGTACAGATAGATCTAGCTGAATAGAAGCAATTTGAATAATTTATTATTTTAAAAATATGTGCTGACAACACTGAACTACTACACCAAGCAATACAATTTCTGCGGCTCAGGGCTAGTCTAGCTAAGATCTTTCGAACGATATCTCATGGTTTATGAGATACATTTTTGGCATGGGTTCGCAGCATTGACAATGGGGTTCCTCTGGAGCAGGAACATCCGTAGTATGTTCCTATTGAGTCAAACAATATGAAATAATTTTTTATAGAAAATAGGCTGGCAACACTGGTAAGTTGAGTGTTTGGCAATGTAGGTCCTCTTAGTGCCTTTGTATTGTGTCGAATAATGTTTATGACAAGTGCGGCGCAGCTAGGTCTAACTGAATGAAAGCAATTTGAATCACTGTACCAATTAAGACGGTTCCAGGGGCTCTAAGCTAGTATAGCTAAGACCTCTCGAACGATAACCCATGCACGTCTCTTATGGTTCATGAGATATTTTTGGCATTGACTGGCAACAAAGACAGCGGGGTTCCTGGGGAGCTGGAACATTTGCAGTATGTTCCAAATGTGTCAAACAATGATGCCAAGTTTAGTGCTGCTACGACCAAAATAATGGAAGCAATTTTTAAAAAAAGATAATTTTAAAGAAAATCAGCTGGCAACACTGGCAAGTGGGTCCTTACACACCGAGTCTCACAACACCAATTTTGCCCTATCTTTCCTGGTTGCCATAATACACGTTTTGCCCCCTATGACCAACGCTGTCTTTATTCATGGTTTGAGCGTGAAAATAAAACCTGGCCTTAACCGTCAATAACTATAAACCTCCCTTTGCTCTGCATTTTCAACACTTTTCCATCCACAATTCCATCCCGAACTTACACGCTGTACAGTTGTCAATTGTTCCACGCGCTACATAGCAGTTAATTGTCTCCAAACTTGATGCGTCGTCTGCTATGTGGTGCCACTATCGTCTTCGTCTTTTGTTCAATTTACATGTGTTCATCTTTTTCTCTACAAGCACGATTAAGTTCGTAACTGGTAAACTTTTATTTGTATAGGTAGTGGCCGTAATGAAAGAGTTTGACAGAATAGTAAGTTACTGAGTAAGATAATGCTAAAATAACAGTCCAATGACATAACCAAATACCCACTAAATAGCATTTATTAGTCTTACACACAATATACTTATCTTAACAGAAGAAATACTGTTAATTCCAAGCATCCAGTAACATCATGCAACTAAATAGCATCGTTAGGATTGCTTCCGTAAGTTTCAGTAAATTACTACCCAATTACACATAGATTAGGTTAGATGATGTTCCGCAGAATACAGGGTAAGTCAAAATGATGTACCCGATTTCATAAATTTATTTTGTGAAATATAATGAACATATCTGAATGTAATACATGTGGTAAGAAGGGTAACTCTCAAAGTTTTTTTCAGTCACATCACAAGTGCTCTATGTGAGCACCTCGGGTAACACGACACACATCAAGCCGATAGTCTATCTCCTGCCAAACCTGGTGTAGTGTGTCACGGTCAATCTCTGCAATGGCTGCTGTGATGCGGGCGCGAAGGTCACCCAATGTTGTTGGAAGTGGTGGTACGTAAACACGATCCTTTATGAAACCCCACAAAAAGAAATCACACGGGGTCAGATCGGGGGAACGAGGTGGCCAACGAATGAGAACTCGATCCTCCTGAGATGCACGGCCTATCCAGCGCTGTGGCAATGCCTCATTGAGATGATCCCGAACGCTGCCATGGTAATGCGGAAGGGCACCATCCAATTGAAGAATGAAATCTGCACTATCCTCTTCGAGCTGTGGAAGGAGCCATTGTTGCAGCATATCAAGAAAAACATGTCCTGTCACAGTAGGTTCAAGGAAGAAAAAGGGCCCATAAATCTTTTCAGGGGAAATGGCACAAAACACATTCACCTTGGGTGAATCGCGTTGGTGTTCCACAACTGCGTGGGGATTATCAGTTCCCCAGATCCTTACGTTGTGTCTATTCACATTCCCAGAAAGGTGAAACACCGCTTCATCACTGTAACGTAACCTTTCGGCGAACCCATCCTCTTCCATTAACGTGAGAAAATCAGCACAGAAAGACGCTCGAGCAGCATAATCAGTGTCTCTTAAGGTTTGTAGCAGTTGCAAGCGATAGGATTTCATTTGTAAACGTTTCCGCAGAATTCGCCATACAGTTTTCTGTGGCATTTCAAGTTCCCTCGCTGCCCGGTAGGTAGACTTCTGTGGACTCCGCACAAAACTGGCGCGAACACGTTCCACTGTCTCTTCCTCAGCTGAAGGACGGCCAGTCGATTTTCGCTTACAGATGCAGCCCGTATCTCTGAATTTTTCATACCACGTACGAATGGTTTTTCCAGTAGGTGGGTCTCTGCCATACTTGGTACGGAAATGCCGTTGAACACTCATCACAGAGTTGTTTACATGGCAATCCAGCACACAGAACGATTTCTGCTCTCCAGTCAGCGCCATTTTCGTTAACTGCTTCCAGCGCCGTGTAGCGGTAGACAATGCAACCACGCGGGACATAAACTAAACTTTGAACTTTTGCCTTTCCTTGCGCGTAGCTCACATTAAGATATGTTCATTATATTTCACAAAATAAATTTATGAAATCGGGTCCATCATTTTGATTTACCCTGTACTATTAGAAACATACTAAGCATATATCAGGTTAGTTGCTTTAGTTTCAGTTACATCAATTCTACAACATGCAGTAAGTTAGTTGTCATTAGGTTTGGTTATGTTAGATTATTAAACAGTTCCACGTAATAGCTCAGGTAAAGCCTCACTCTGTATTTCAGTAGGCAAAAACATAATATCTCGTAAGCAACAGTAAACAGTAAACAAGATTCACGTACTTCTCATGTAAAATACGTAAAACATATTGTAATATCAATAACACACGCATATTCCCATGAAAGCTTTTGATTTCACACAAATACTATCCACTTGCTTGTTTTCCAGTTGCACTGAGTACATCTTAGTAATATAGGAAATATCGCGAAATATTTTTATTGTTATTGTATAAATCATACGTAGATCTACTTCTAATACCCCATTCAAATTTATCAATTGCCAATTACATCTAAATTACCTCAGGCTGTGACAATTAGCATATCGTCGCAGATTTTTTAATATACCGCCCAAGTCGCAAAATGTAAATTTTATAGTAGAAAAGAAAAAAGCCAATAAATTTGTATTAAAGTCTAGGGTAAACGGTATTATCGATGTTATACCACTGTCTGTTGAAGAAACAAAGAAATGCTTCGGAAGTAGCTGCCTTAACAGAAAGTGAGTTGAGGTATACTGACTGTCAGATGGTATTGTAAAATCGGCGACGAAATGCCTTTCAATTGCTGTGACTCCTTATCCCAACTAGAAGGGAAGGGGAGCAACCTGTCAAAAACGTCCCGCTCCCTATTAATGTACAGCAGATGCGACACAGCTTAAACTCTTCCAAACAAGCAAATAGTAAAATTGTCTATGATTCCAGCTCGAAAGCACAAAATGGCGGAATTCACGACGGTGTCTGTAGCCTCCCGATTACCTCTTAGTTCTCGAAAACAGTTGAATTTCGAGTAAAGTTTATCTGACAAAATATGTTCAGCACAAATTAATGAAGAAAATTTGTTACTGTAACCTTTCTGATGGGGCTAACTGTTTTCGAGAAAAATTCAATACGGCCGCTAAATCCTTGGAAATGAAGTAACACTAAAGAAAGTCGTAATCTTTCGACTGGCATGCAGGTAAAGCAATACATCGGCATAGGAACTTGTAAATTTTTACCAAAAACGTAACTAATGACTTTCAGAAAATTGAGCAGAAGGTAACTGGATCGGTTCTGCGGAATAATAGCCCGGCAAAATATGGAACAATAGTGAGCGGTTCCGAAGTTGGCAACTTTTTTTTGCAAGAATTACAAGCGGAATGAAATATTTCTGCGACTTAAAAACACAAGATGAGCGTTTCAAGCTGAGACGTACGTGTGTTTGTTAACGATAACTATTGCTGTAAAGTGGAACTACATTCTCGCAGCTTAGTGCGAAGGGTGCGTCAAAATTATGTGCATCGCGTATAATGAAAAAAAAACGAACTTGACTTTAACTAACCCCTCTACGCTTTCTTTTTTTTGTAGCAACATACGTGTCATTCTAACACGAAGTGTCACAATTTGTGTTCCTCCGCATGGCGTCATACTTCTGCCTCTTTATTACTGTGCTTATTTAACAATAATAAGTGGACTTTCTTAACACTTTTTAGATTGCTCGTTTTTACTTGGGGTTTACAGAAGTTCCTGTAACCAATAAATACTAATAATAATTGAAAAGAGTTCCCTGTTCGAGTGTTCACCATTTACGGAACTGGAGCTGTTGGCTGGCATAAGTAGCGCTTTATTTGTTTTGTTTTATTGGTTTCCAGCTTCAAAAGCGAAGTTTGGTGGCGTCGCAGTGCTGTAATTTACGGACTGAACATCGTTAATATTACTATGAAGCATTTTATTTTGTGTTCCTGTATTTCCTGTAGCTAGTACAGTATCTGTAGAAGCAAACCCGAGGAATCACATACATATCGGCTTTCAATATGATTCGACGGGCAACAGCAGACTGTAAAAAAAAACACAATTGGATCACCGTAACACGAGGCACATTCACATCCTTGTAGTATGTGATGCAAGGCAGAGTTGAAAAAAAAGTCATTTTCCTTTTAAATACTTTTTGTTGATTTTTTTTATTTAAATCGACTTCTTGATATAAATGAAACTTTTAGATTTAAGTAACTTGTGGCACTGAAAAAGCTTCTGAGTTAGGTTTCTATTAAAGAAAATACTTAACCAATAAAAATAAAGTAAAATTCAAATATGTGGTGTGCCTTATGCTTCGCAAGGCAATTACAAAAACTTGTAAGAATTATGAAAAGGAAGGAGCTTCTACCTTACTTTCGTATATACACGATGAATCAATTTGTATCCGAGGGATATACACACTCCTAAGTCCAATAAATGTTTCTATGAATCTGCTTTCCTTCTAAAATTACATGTATCTTCATTTCTTCCTAAGTAATTGCAGATTTTATTCGCAACTGCGTTCCCCCCCCCCCCCCCCATTCTACATACCTCAAATTTTCCAGGATTTAAGTTCCATAAAATATTAGAGCTATTTGGGGACCGTGATGGCTCAGTGGTAGAGTCTTCAACTCCGGTGCGTGAGCTCCACGGTTCGATCTCGGCTCCTACCAAGTAAGTTCTGTGATGAACAAATGCCGTGTGTGTGTGATTTCTCGGGGTTCTCCCATCATCATCCATTCGGGCTGAGCCAAAGTAGCCCAAATGCCTTAAATAAAATGCTATTAAGTGAGAGATACTTAATATAGTCAAATCAATAGTGGATACTCACCTTTACATTTTGATTCAACATACACATAGCTAAGCTGTATAAGCTTATTAAGGGTACATTGTTTCTGAGCAATTTACGAAAAAAAAAAATGTTAGTTTAATATAATAAATCTTGCGTATTAAGTAGGTAATGTTACGATTGGCAAAACGGGAGGTCGTGGGTTCGCTTTCAGTGGCCGACCATAATGACAGGTTTTTTTTTTCAGCCACACCAGGCAAATGCCGGGATGGCACCTTGAACATTGGTCCTGGCCAACGTCTTCCCGAATCCTTTCCCTTCCCTTATCCCGACCTGAGCCTTAGATGCCTAAAGGCTACAAATACAATTCAAATGAACCTTTCAATTAAAAAATTCAAAGGTAATGTTACGAAATAACATTTTGTGTGTGTGTGTGTTCGTTATAATGCGGATTAACAAAATAAACATATTAGTAATACAAATTGTAAACGTATATTGTAATTTGGGCTTCTACGTTCTCTTAAAAAAAAAACCGCGTGTAAATAAAATGAACCAATCAAATAGTTTGTTAAAATTCTTGGCCCATTACTTTGGTTTGGGCTTATGTCACTTACCATTAGAGCATATCATCAAATAAGTACTAAAAACGAATTTCAAGGTTACATACGACTCGAACAACAAAACGATTAAAAATACTGCATTTTATTTCGGATTTTCTCTTCTTAAAAAAAAAAAAATCATCTGACTTAAATCACGGGTGCTGTTATAGTTTTACGTCGCCAGAAAAAAACAAATCAAATAGTGGTAGAATGGAGAATATACTTTTGTTCGACAATGTGTAATAAGTAAAATTATGTAGGCGGAGTGAAGTTTAACGAAGTACTTAAAAAAAAAAAAAGACATAAATGCAAAGTGACAACAAAGATGGCGACAGTATTAATGCACGTTCTGTGTGTTTGCCACACTGGTTTTAGCTCAGAATTCAGAGTGATCTTTGTCTACAGTGCGTTATTTACTTTAAATAAGGTCGGTTTCTTATCCGCTTGAAAGTGCAAGGTGGTCGGCCATTACACGTAGCGTACTAATTATAAAAAACAATCACAGCGCCTGTCGAGGCAGTAAACCATCCAAAGGAACTAACTGTCTCCTGTGTAAAATTTCAAAATGCATATGTATAAAAAATAACCGACCTGACTTTTCTAACCATACCTAACCTACTGTATCTTTATTTGTAAGCAGTAAAATAAAGTGAGACAAAAGGTGAAAAAATGAAATCACAGCAGTAAATGTATTAATGGCACGAAGTGCATGTAGTGCAAAAGTACTAGAATTGCATGTTGTAGCCGCGGAACGTTCATAGATTTCGCTTATGGACGTGAAATAGAGAGAACAGTGAAAACCTGAACAAAAATGTCAGGTGGTTGTCTCGCGACGTAAAACTGTAACTGCACGAAATCACGATTTAAATCATTTTGATTTACGTCAATGATACAAGATACTTACCGTTTGTTTTCATACTCAAAAAGAATTACTGTAATGGATTAATTATTACGGTATAACGGGTACACTTACCACTGACAGTTAAGTGGCAGATTTTACTTGCTGAATTCTGCTTTCTTCCGCCGGTTTGGTGTTGATAGTATAGACAAATTATGTTATTCAGAAACTTCGAATGGCTTTGGTTTGCCTCTAACCCTATAAACTCTTCCAATTATTAGGTCTCCCTGCTAAACTTGAATAAATGACATGCACATATAAATTCCTTTCCTTGGACATGCACACTTTCATAACTTTCAAATAATGCACTTACGTACGTTACACAAATTCATCAGTAAACAATGTAAATTGTAAACATTTCCATTTTTGCACAGTTCTCATAGAAAAAAAACACTGTCGAGGGATAATAGTGTTGCCAACAGCAAATGGTAAAATTTTTAAGTATAGTTCAAAAATCCCATTTTGTTACGAAATTGCAGGACAAAAATCTTGCGACCAGACCAGACCAGACCAGACAGAAGTTCTTGGCGGTTTGAAGGTGCAAAGTTTCGGGACTAGCCCATGACTTTCTTCTTGAATTGCTTTTTCTTGGCGTGGGACTGATAGATCTTAATTGAAGGCGATAGTTGTGAGTGGGAGTAAGGAAAGAATAGTTTGCTGGAATGGGAGACAGTGGGGGAAGGAAATGTAATGTAAGATGTGAGTGTTGGAGAAGCATGGCAGACTTCTATTCTTGTGGTATTTTGAGTGTATCTTATTTTGAGAGAAGGTGGTTAGCCTCGTGTCCATTTGCTATGATGTACTGTTGAAGGAGAAGGCTAATGTGTTGTGCTATTGCATCCTCGGGAGACGAAAAGTGCGTCGTGCTGGCGGTGTTGTGGCAATTTGCTGCAGTGTTGCGTAGGGGCTGTTGTTAATGCGATGCCAGAATAAGGCTTGAAATCTCTTCAAATGGTCCATTAATGTGGGCATGTCAGCGTCCTGGTGTAGTTGTGGGAATTGGCAATGCTGCAACACACACACTCTCATCTAGATGGCAACTATGCTGAATGCAACTTTTAACGTTGCATGCATTTTGGACTTTTCCCGCGTCTTTCACCCAATAAAACACACGTTCACAGGCAAGCGGACGACAAAGATTTTGAGTAGACGCTCACATACATAGGCGAGAATACTGCAGCGCCACACGTGAACAGTTTACTAAACTACTTACTGCCAGCTTTCGTGGTCTAGGATATCAGGTGAAGTTTCGTAATTTCTCAAAATCTTTTGTTTTCTCCTTGGGAAATAAATAAACTAGAATCCGAAGGCATGCACTTCATGCCTTGCATTCGTGGAGAATACGCCGCGGATTTAATTATTCCTTCAATTGTTGACACGTGCAGGTGATTTCGTTTCCCTGTCCTCTCTATTGCACTTTCATGATGGAAGATAACCTTTCCACGCAGCATTAGGTTTAGGAACACCAAGGATGAATTCAGTCACAGAAACCAGGACAAATAGGTGTCCCGAAAGCATTTTTTCGGGATAGTTAATTATTTAATTCAAAACAGGAACTGTCCCGGAAAACCTGGATCTGGCAACGTAGGTTTATAAGCCCTAAATTTATTCTCTCTCTGATGGATGACGTTTCTCAGTAAGCTTTAGGAAACAAGGAAGGGGTAATAGAAGCAGCCATATCCTTTATTTAGGTACCATGCTCTCATTATCCTTCTGAAAATAAAGCTCACTGTGGAAAATCTCAAACAGTATCAGAATTACTAGAACTCAAACTTGCTTTCCTCGTAAGATCGAACCGAAGTTCTGAACTGTAGTTTTATTGTTCATTTTACTATTTTGTACGGGAATTTTACAATAATTTTGAACTTAAACACATTGACATCAGAAGAATATTTTTTTTATAATACAAGAATACTTTAGGTATTTTTCTTACATATGGCCCCGTATCTTCGCCATTCGCATTACTTGTCACATTTATTAAGCAGTTTCTACTACTTCCAGTTCGATTTAGAAAATAACTGCGCACTTTTTTGTATTTGCTATAACATATATCTTTTTCCAGAAAGTATCCTGCTTTCTCTGGACACCTAGTGACCGTGTCCCTGTTAGGCCCACCTTTCCAGCATGTAATATGATCGCAAGTGCAATTGATGCTTTCGGTGTAATGTATAAAATGTTTCATCAGGTTGTACAGTAACGGAAATATATACTGCAAGAATCTAGCAGTTATGGTGTAGCGTTTAGTTTTTTACCTTATATTTATGGACTAGATAGGCACGCTTTATACTAAGCCTGCAATCTCCGTTCCTCAGACATGTCACGGATTCTTAATTATAACTGCCTGCCTGGCCTATAATAATTTAAATACAAAGCTAGCTGTTAGTTTTTATTCAACTCCCGCAGTATATATTTCAGTGACTGGACGAGAAATTTATATTTGCCTCCGAATTTTAGTTATTATGTAACAACAAAGAATGTGGCTCTGCCAATTATGACATTCGATATTTAAATGTACTTTTTTTTTTTTAGGGAAAGTACAACTACGATTTCCAGACATTCAGACTAGCGACATAATCAGACGAATTGGAAGGGTGTTAACAGGTGCACGTGATTGGGATGGCTATAGAAGCAACCGCAATACTAAAGAACATCCTGTAGATGCAACACCTGATGTGCAGCTCTAGATAATTCTTGTATATAAAAACAGGAAAATATAGCTATGTTATTTTGCAGAACTTAATTTTGTTTGTTTGTAATACAGTCCTTAAACCATAGTATTGTGCTTTCTATATGTAATGCCGAAAACGAAAAGGGACCATTTGTCGAAAGGAGAGACGAAATTTGAATATTATATTTTTGCGTTTTATCTTATTTTTTTTAAAATAAAAATATTTAAGTAATGTTTTCATTTCTGAAATGCGGAGGATTTGTAAATAGGATGTAGTTGTGTGTTTAGCAAAGTTTTTTTTTTAACTCTTTCCGTAAATTACAATAAAATTTGCATAATTCAGTCAAATTGTAAGATGTTTTTATAACTTTGGCGGCAAATTGTTAGGAATTATGTTCGTAAATCAAATTTGACAATTTCCGACAAATTGTACCTTTTCATTTTCCGCATCACAATTATATGAGCTAACCAGTTGCAAACATCGTCATTTCCGTTCCGAAAGTTGTCAAACGTCCCGAAACGTATATGCCTGTACAAGCAGTAGGGAATATTTGAATTGTCACAAATGTAATATATACAGAGACGCCGTGGCTCAGTGGTAGAGCGTTGGCGTAGCATTCGAGAGGTCATGAGTTCGATCCAAGCAGCCGATCATTCTAACTGAGGTTTTTCTAGTGTTTCTCCTCAGTCACACAAGGTAAATGCAGGAATGGTACCTTCAACTAAGGCCCTGGTCAACACCTTCCCGTATCCTTTCCCCTCCCATACCCGGGATGAGCCTTACATGCCTAAAGGCCACAAAATTCAATTCAAATTCAACAAATGTAATATATATATATATATATATATATATATATATATTTCAGCTGGCAATGCATTTTTTTAACCTGTAACACAACAGCCGTTCCTCTCATTATACATAACATTACAATGACATTGTACACAACTTAAGATGACATCAAATTGTGCAACGGTCGACTCATATGTTTTAAAATAAGATTTCCTTGTATACTATGTGGGATCCATGTTGGTCCACTCAGGTGTACCCCATACCCACATCGAGATTTCTGAATCAGCCTGCAAAAACATTTTTCTGAAATATAATTCTTCTTCTTTAGCTTCGAAGTTTTAAAAATTACGCATTTTGTGTTATTGTTACGTTTATAAATTAGTGTGTATTAATTTCTCAGCGAGCAACTAGGCTTTCGGTTTACATTTAGAACTTTTAAACATTGACAATTAGCTCTCCAACTGTTATTCGTTAAGTTAGCGTATGCGCACGTGTTTTCTCACAAAGTACGGTTCCGGTTCCAGAGCTAATTCTAAATGTTTACGAGTTATAAATGTAATCCCAAGGCCTAGATTCACGTTCAGAAAGTTACATACAGAGATTTATACCAATTTGTACACGTAACAAGAGCACAAAATTTGCGATTTTTAAAATTTCGAAGATAAAGAATAATAATTTATTTTTCAGAGAAATGCTCTGCAGACTTATTCAGGAATGCCGATGTGGGTCTGGGGTGGATCGCACATACATCGACATCGCTTAACCAGGTCTCTAGAACGACGATGTGGGTATGAGGTTGTAACAGCCTAGTTGCTGTTCCATTTTTATATTTTATTTTTTCCCCTTTTATTTTCTTAGTCTCCGTTTTGTTTTCTTTCAGTGTGTTCTCTTTAGCTCATTCTCTTTGGTTGGTTTTAGACTCTTTGAGCGTTTTCCGCTTGGATTTTTCTTTGGATTTTTAATCGTTATCCATTCAGGTTTTCGTTAGTCACGCAGCAATGACTTGGATCTAACGCTTGTTTTTGATTGGCCCTAGTCAATGCTTCGTGACTTGTTTTTTGCTGATTGGTGTGAATCAGCCTTCTTCTCCGTTTGTTGGGAGAACTGCTCTCCCACGCCATGTTAGTTTAGTTCCAATTTTTTAAACGAAGCGACTAGATGCATGGGCTTTCCATCACCTGTACTTCCTAAGCCCTGTCTACGAAAGGTAGATATAAATACTAAATTTAACATCATTTTTGATTTTCGTCTGATTTCGTCTATTCCGATGCAATATAATATATCTTATTAAGAAGAATTAAACCGATACAAGTGCTATCAGGACTTTTTCAATATCATTATTTCGGAATTTTCAACTCATTAACATTTTATATTATTTGTTTCGAGATTATTTGTCAATATGTTCAATATGTTCTAAATTTTAGTATGGGGCCGCTATTGACCGAATTCTTGCATTATAAATATCGGTTCGTTGGGTTTCAATGATCATATGCCAATTTCTCGTCTCCAGTTTTTCCTAATCTATTCGAAATTCCCGGTTAGCCATGTTTGACAGCTACCGCATATTTTCCTTACTTTATCAAATTAGCAACATGTCTGCTCGATACCGTCTGCTTCTTTGCGTACCGTTTTCAGGTTAATAGTAAATTCTAATTTATTCGACATGGTTCGATAATTTTTGGTTTCAACTCCAGCCACTATTCTCCAATGAAAAAATCATATTTTATAACAATATTTTGTATTTTCAAAATTTATTCAGAACGTCTTTTGTATAACGTAGTAATCATTTGTAATGACGTCACAAAATTATTAAGGTTAAAGTGATTCTTTCGTTACCATGCATTTTGGACTAGAACTTCTTTCGTGTAAGTAATACTGTACTAAAACTTTTCTAAATTGTACAACAATATTTCGGAAATAATTTGTGAAAACATCAACGAAATTTGTTAATTATTACAGAAATTATGGACATTAATGTGTGACTACATAACTTTCAGTTCTGCTTAATTCATGTATACCAGCGATTCAAATTTGTTTGTTTTACAATTCAACAGTAATTCTGTTCAGATTCTGATAAAATTATCATAGCCGAAAGCGTGAAATATGTACATTCAAAGCAATAAATTGAAATTATGAAATTTTTATATTTCTTCGAAAACAATCTTGAGTTTATGTTCAGTGAACGTAGTGTAGAAACCTCTGTTAACCAGGTACGATCTACGGCATTAGTTCATAATCCTCTTACAGTGTTTGGTAATATTTATAATGTGCAGTGAGTTATTTAATGTTTAACTTGAGATCCATTGGAAATTAGCTATGAATCGTTACGTGAGTTGACAGCAATTGATACTATATTATTTCTGTGTTTCGGTAAACCTATCGTTTTAAGTGATGTGATTTTTAATTAGATTAGATCGGTTCATAAATCCGTAGACCAGTGGTAGGATTCTTTCGCCAGCTGAGAAGTGATGACTTGGGAAAGGAACTATATATCAAATTTCTGGTTATTTCTGCGTTGAAATATGAAGTGACTCCAGCATGTGATTTGTGTGAATATATAAATATTATTTGCGTTTTGCGTTATGACACTACGTTTGGATAGAGTTGCGACCGTCGTTCGTTGTGTTCGTTCGTCTTTATTTCAGGAATTGCGATTCCAGACTACAGGTGTGGGCCCTACTAAGGTAAAGGTAAGACATGGTCTTTTGCCACCCTGTAGACTTCGAAGTGAGTAAAGACACAGTATGAGTCACATATGAGTCGTTATGCGTATCATCGTTTGAGATTATTTCCCAAGTAAAGATTTGCGTTTTTCTTTCTTAATCTGTCGCTAATCTGAACCAGCTGGTACTTCGGAGTATGAACTGACGATCTAATTAAAAGATTGGAGGTGTCGCCTTACCGGTATTTCCTCCCTCGATCTAAATTATTTTTTTTTACAGTGATCACAAGGATCTGGAATCCTCTTTCCCAGATATTCTTAAATCTGGAAGGCATTTCTGCGCCGCTCGTCTGGGGTGTAGAAAATGTTTGGAGCTAGAGGTTAAGTTAGATGCGTTGCGTGGGTACTCTAGGCTCCTGGCGACCCTATTTGTCTGTGTGATCCACTTTTGGGATCATTAGGTTTGGGGGTGCGTTTTCAAAGTGGATCGACATGGGTCCCACGTAGATCGACATGGATTCTACATAGATCGACATTAGTTTACCAAGGAGCTAGAAGGATGAGGTGTGTCTGGGGTAGATCTGGGCGGGTCGACATGAATCCCACATACATCGGCATTCGTCTGCCAGGGAGCAAGATTGAACATTTAGTAACGAGGCAGATCTAGATGGACCGACATTGATTTACCTGGGACCAACGTTGATCTGAACGGATTCGCATCGGGCCAACACAGATCGACATTTACAACGATGTGGATTGACATCGTTTTCCCGATGTGGGCCAATCTGGGCAAATTGTTTCCCTTTCTGCGTCGATCGACATCGATGTCGATCCCACCAAAAATCCCATGTAGATCGACATCGGCCTAACCAAGTGTGCTACTGGAGTTGTTGCGCGGGTAGAAATTATAAAAACAGTAGTTGATTTTGCTTCCTTGGAAACAAACACGAAATTTTGAACATCTTTCAGATGAAACATTTTTAAATATCATCAGTTACAAGAGCTACTTGATAAGTTAACTGTTGACCTACTAATTAACCCTTGTAGTTGCCAAACGTTACGAGATATTAAACAATGTTTCATCTGAAAGTTGCTCAAAATTACGTGTTTGTTTCAAAGAAAGCAAAATCAACCATTGTTTCTATTAAACAATTTCCGCCTTAGAGGTATTCTCGAGACGCCACTGGTTTCAAAAGCATCACCACGTGATTCCATACATGTACTTTGGTATTAACATATTTTGTTTCAAAGATTTATATTCACTAAGAGCTGAGTTATGGCCCTGGTACACATTTCGAGAACCACCCTGTATTTTCATTGAAGTGACAAAAATATATGAACGTATACAGGCAGCTAAGATGCCTATTTAGAAGCCATTTCTTTTGCAATTTTTACGAAGTACATTAATGTGAATGATTTATTGGAACTATTGGAAAATTGGACTGTATGTCTTGGACTTCATAAACATCACAAAAGAAATGGCTACCAAATAGGCTTCTTAGCTGCTAGTAAAAGTTCATAATACCCTTATCACTTTCATGAAAATAGTTTCAACTTCTGCCAAATTAAGATATTCCGATTTTCTATCTGATCTTGATCGAAACATTTCCTGGGAGGGATCCCTGGCAAAGACAAAAAATAAATTTGTCAGGGTGGGAAACTTATTTTCCAGGGGTGGAAATCCCGATCATCCCCTCCGCTA
Organism: Lepisma saccharinum; assembly: GCA_022664845.1. Classification (NCBI taxonomy): domain Eukaryota; kingdom Metazoa; phylum Arthropoda; class Insecta; order Zygentoma; family Lepismatidae; genus Lepisma; species Lepisma saccharinum. The sequence goes on from JAGDQP010004790.1 coordinate 26,282, forward strand.
ATTAGCACACTGGTTTGTGTTACATATTTCGCAATATGATACTACATCAAAATCGTAGCTCTATTTATAAAGAACCACCAGTTCTTTCTTTTTTCAATTCAATAGGCTTCTGTCTGTAGTACCTTTGACGCCTAGAAAGGCTGACCCGTATTGCTTCTTTTCTCCCGCCCCCTCCCTCAGACAGTCGTGAAGATTTTCCAGTGAGGTTTTAAGTGACCGCTTGATGCCGTCAGGAGATGACAAAGTCTTTGTTTTGCATGCTAAAATTACTCTCCTGAATGACTTAAATAAGAGAGAGAGAATAAGATGAAGCCCACATAAGGCCATGTAGATTGTAAATAGCTATTGCGAAGTGATTCAAAAATACATTTATTCTTTCTTGTCTGATCCAGAACATTTTTGTGCTGAATAAAGACTACTCCACATTAATTAATACTTTCAAGTCGTAATGTTTGGCAAATAGTTCTGTTTTATTTTACGGAATTAAAAAACAACTCATATACCTATATAACTATTGTCCAGTGAAGTACAATAAACATTCTGTGATTATTTTCTTTAATCCTCTCATCCATCTGTTACGAAAATAAAATGAGGTAAGTGTTTTTTTTAATATGCGTAATAATTTAATGTGTCTGAGGTTGGTGAGTAAAAAAATAACAACATCGTTTTCTTAAAATACAAAATAAAACAATTCCTACTATAAAGTAAAAATTAATTTTGTTTTTGCAGGACTAAAAAGAAAAGCATGAAGCGCTCCCTCATATACAATCACTCTTTAATTCTTCAATACCGGTATGCGCGCCTTAACTTTTTAGTCATGCACAAACAAAAATACTTTTAGTACGAATTGTTTTATTTTGTTTGTGTGTGTGTTTTTTTTAAGAGAAGTGTGTTTTTTAAAAATATTCTTTAATGATTTTTCGAGTTATTTCGGTGCTCGGAACCATAATCCTTACAATATATATTGTAAGCGGATATTTGTCACCCAAATCCTAGTGTTCTGCAACCAGTCAAACTCAACATCGTTGTGGGCTAGTATTCATTTTAGGATAACACTACACACAAAATACGCTTTTAAAATATAGAAATATAGGAATATATGAAAGTAACAATCGAGTATTGTATTGCCACCTGACTTACTTCGCTGTGCAAAATTTCATCATTCTATTACGTCCAGAGATGTGTTAAATTAAGGCTACAAAATTTGAGGACACAATGAACCATTGGTTAAAGAAAAGCATGCAAAAATGTATCATAAACGTTTATTTACGCGTACGCCTCAAATAGTTTAACATTTGCGAAATATTTTCCATGACTGTACATAGGTTTTGACAAAAAATGGCCTCAAACACACATAACTAAATTGCTGTTGCTCTACACAACAGGCAATATAAGTAATAATACGCACTCACATTTTACATCTCCTCCGCCACTTGTAGGCTAAAATAAGCAGAACAGAAAACCGACCCCCTTCTCTTATACTTAAGTAAGACTTGCCAAATTTCTTATTGTTATTTCGTAGTAAAAAAGTTTAAATATTTATAATCTACACTTATGTTCAGTGATTCTGCCAGACTCCTCTGTGGGGGTGTTCCCCCAAATATGCGAGAATACCCCCAACTTTAACATTTTTGGGAAATTCTACTTACACTATCAATTTTGATTTAACACTCCTCCAGACTGAAAATCCTGGCGTAATTCCTGCTTATGTTTTAAGTGAATCTTACGAAAGCAGTGCCCTGATCCCCTCCCCCTGAACCATCAGATAATGGATCAGATAAAAATTAAAGCTTGAACCACTTCCCACTTGAACTATCTCTCAGACCTGTTTCGTTTCTTGATGTCGATTAACTAACTGCTTTTGATTTTTACATAACTCAAAGTACAAAGAAAAAGAGAATTTATTTCTCCTGTACACATTTTTTCTTATGTTTTACGTTTTTAATACTGTGAGAGCAGTATGAAGTACAAATTAAGAAATTACGACCAGTTGCGCGTGATTGTACTTGATGCTGTAACATCCCTAGATGGCCTTGTAACAACAGAAGCCAGGAAGCCAGCATACACATGACGTGTTCGCGCCCGTTCTTCCATTGGCTGAACGTTACGAGGCAACCAATATATCGTCGTCGGAACTGCAATATCCGTTATGTGGCAAAACACGAATTTTTCAGAAAAGCCAAAAAACCGGTTTCTGTTTCTACAGTCTTGAATACAATTTACGTACTTTAAAGTTGTTATATCTCAAAAAGTAGAAGTTATTTTCACATGAATTTTTTCTACAGTATGCAGAGTACTCAGAACTATAAACTGTTGGAAAAACATGAAAAGTTAAAAAAAAAAATGCCACATTGCAGTTCCGACGACGATATGCACTTAACTGGGTTCTGGGATACCTTTAACTACCTTGCTGGGATCCAGCCAATCTAGCTCCCCTCTTAATCCGACTCTGTAATCCTGTGTATGTACTCCATAATTGGAGGTCAATGGTCTCGCTAACCAAACTAAGCGAGACGTATTCGTATTTTGTAGTCTATCGCGGAAATGGCTAATTATGACAATCCATTGCGCGTTCGTTTTTAATAATTGATGTTTTATTTATAATAGTTTTACAGTATAACAGTCTTAATAATTGATGTTTTAAGGTCAGTTATTTATTGGTTGCTATGGTTTCTGTCCGCCATAGCTGCCAGTCACTCTCTTGTCACTGTCGCATTTGGCAATACAATATTTCAGTGCTACTTTCATATGTTTCTATATATTGATATATTTTCAAATATATGTTGATATATATTTTATTTTTAATATAGACTTCTTTATCCTAAAATAAATACTAGCCTGCAAAGATGTAGAGTTTGACTGATTGCAGAAAATTTTTGGATTTAGATGACAAAGCATAAGCTTGAGGAAAAATATCCAAACACCGAAATAACTAAAAAAAAATAAATAAAACACATTTTAAAGACATACTTTTTTTAAACAAGTCCTACTTAAAAGTAAAAAAAAAATGTTTATGCATAACTAAAAAGAAAAACATGGGGCCCACCATTTCAAGAATTTATAAAGTGACTTTATGGGAAAGCGCACCCGATGCTTTTCTTTTAGACATACATAAACTAAATTATCTTTTACTTTTTAGTACGAATTTTTTAAGAAAAGTATGTCCTTAAAATGTTTTATTTTTTTTAGTTATTTCGGTGTTCGGATACTTTTTCTTAAGCTGTTTTGGGGCTCAAATTCTAAAGTATTCTGCAACCAGTTAAGCGCCAAATCGTTGCAGAATAGTATTTATTTTAGAATAAAAAGTCCACATTAAAAAAAATATTTTTTTAAAAAAATCCCGACTTACGTCGCTGTGCACGTTTTCATCATTGTATAACGTGGGGAAATTAACGTTGCAAGATTTGAGGACACCACGAACCATTGTGAACTAAAGAAAAGGAAGTAAAAAAAGAGAAGAAAAATTGTTCAAAAGAGCTTGTGGGATCTCTAAGAGCGTGTTGGAGGCAGGACACACCTTCCACCATCCAAAAGGTTCTAGTCGCCTCGATTTGTGCTTAGTCAACTCAGTAATGTTACCTTATGTTCAAAGAATCGATCGTTATAATTTAGCTTGGTCCGATCATAGTCTTTTAGCGGTGTTTTGTACGTTACCTGCTCAGAAATTTCTAAAAGCTGCCTATATATGGCGCTTTAATAATACCTATCTTAATGATAGTGATTACGTCCTTGAGATAACTAACATTTTACAAGAAGCTTTCAATCAACACCAAATGAAAAGTAGTCTGCAAGAACAATGTAATTTGTGGCTTAAAATTGAAAAAGTGCTGTTTTTACACTAAAGAATATGCTAGATTGCAAGCGGACAATCGTCGTACGCAGATCCTGTATTATCATCGTCTGTTAGAGACAGCCTTAACTCAACATACCACTTTTACTAATGCTCTACCTGACATTCATAGGTATCAAGCCATTCTGTGGAAACTTTATAAACAAAGTGCGACCGGGTTTGCACATGCCACTCATTTTCAAAAATTAAGATTCGATGAAACTCCCAACCTCCAGATCTATCTGAAACATAAAAAAAAAGCAAATTCGTGCAGTGATCAAAACATTTCGCAATCAAAAAGGTGAAATCTTTCAAGGCCAGGCAGTTGCGCCTGCTTTATTACGTGATTAAACAGAAGAGTTTACTAATACCAACAATCCGGTCGATACGTACCGGTCGATCTTGTAGAGCAGTTAGATCCCTTCATACCTAAACTCCCAATACAGGACCAAGAGTTGCTCACAACACCTTTTACTGATCAGGAAATCAAAACCACCTTACAAAGCTTAAACAACAAAGCGGCTTCAGGCCCTGAAGGCCTGACAGTTTTATGGTATCTCCATTTTCAAGAGTACATTGTTCCTATGCTCAAAGACGTATTCAATCAATTTTGGAACGGAGGTAAATTTAATGATGAGTTTTGGCAAACATATGCTATACTACTAAAAAAGTCACGAAAATTTGTACAAGATCCTACTGCAAATGACTTTCGCCTCATTTCTTTACTAAATGTAGATAAAAAAAATTTGTTAAAAATGTTATACCAGCGTATTAGTACAGTAAGCAAATCACTTCTTAATCCTAACCAAAGCGGACTTGCAGGTACTGTCCCAATATATGAACTCTTAAATAACATCAAGGAATTTACACGTGTTCAAAGGAAAATACAGCTAGACAATGTCGCTTTACTCAGCTTGGACTGTACAGCTGCTTTTGATAATATCCACCATAATTACCTTTTCGCAGTGTTAGATCGTATGGGTTTTCCTAATGCCATTATACAAATATATAGGATGATATTAAACGCCAGATCTATGAAAATATTAGTAAACGGAGGGTTGTCCCCTCGTATTCATATTAATAAGAGCCTGAGTCAAGGTGCTCCAGACTCTGGATTATTGTTCAGCCTTGTACTCACTCCCATTCTCAATTACATTACAGCTCAGTTAGAGGGATGGTCCTTTCGAGATACCATATTCAACCTCTACTCCTATTTAGACGATATCAGTGTTGTTGTCCGATCTGCCAATGAGGTTCAATTTATCTATGACTTTTTTCAACAACTACAAAATACTGCTGGCTTCAGACTTAATACTAGTAAAAGCAAATTACTTGTGTTATCTAAAAATAAATTAGCTGATTTTACTCACATTTTTCCCATAGTACAAAGTGTTTCCATACTATGTATCATGTGGCAAGCAAATCTACGTGCTGTCCAGTTTGACAACGCCAAAAAGTTGGTGCAAACATGTATCACCGACACCAAAAAATATGGACAGGTGTTTCACACATTAAAAGCTAGAGCAAGTTTTCTGAATACTTATATCTATAGTAAAATCTATTATTATCTACAACTGTTTCCTTTACCCAGAGGCATTGAAGCACAACTTCTCAAATATACAGGTTTTTTTTGTGGACCAATTACACTCTACGAATAGCCCGCCCTAAATTATATTTATCGTATTCACATGGCGGTTTAAACCTCAAGGAATTTACTCTGCAAGGTTTAGCGCTTCGTACGCATAGACTAGAACTTGCGCTCACAGGCAATGAACAGACTGTTGCTTATCAACATTACCAAATTCCAAATACTAGAAGCACCGATGAATTTAGTTCCTTGGTCAGTTATGGCGCCAGAGCTTACAGGTTCTTTTCTCAATGTAGCATATAGTGTCATCGGTCACTTTCACGCTGATGAGTGGACGGTCCAATCCTGGTACAGATACCTTCTCCAACAAAAATATCCAGCACTTAGTGACCCGTGTACACAAGTATGGCGTAATGTCTGGAACGTCAAATATTTTCAATTAGCGACTAATAAATGGTATGGCATTCTCCATGATATTATCCCTACCAAAACCAAATTAAAAAAGATCGAGATGTTACCTGACGACCTGTGTACTGCATGCCAGGCTCCTGACACCTTATTTCATTACATAACCCGATGTAATAAGGACGTCGTTATTTTTCTATACACTAAAGGCATCATCAATCAGCTTGTTCAATGCACTTCGCCCAACTACTTTGTCACCGATTTGATTCTAAGACCACAATACAAATTCTACAATAAGACCAAACAAAAATTATCATCATGGCTTATCACAGCACTTTTACAGTACACAGTTATTATTGAAGACCACTGGACAGTCGAAGAATATGGACACTTCCTAAAATTCGAGTTTGCGATCTTTAACAAGCAGAATAACAATGTATTTCAACAATACTGTGATTATTTTTAAGCCCTGACCATCCCCAATCTACACAACCTGGTTTTTATTCTCTAGAATTTTTATCATTTGGTATCGATTCCCTAGATGGTCCCATAATTCTGTGCCTCATAAGGAGGCTCGTCATGTTCTGCTAATGTGACCTTTTAATTTTTAGCTTTGTGTAGTATTAGGTATTCATTGCTTTATTCTTTCTTATATACATTTTTTTTTCATGTAATGTTTGGTTGAAAGTTCATAATTTGTAACCGACTTCATACAAGTGTAGACTTTTAGTAATACGTGTTAAAATGCTTTCTAATTATATTGTCTAATATTATGTAAACAATGTTAGCATATCAGATATGTCATCTTATAAATGCATTCTAGTCAAACAACCATTTTCTCCTAAAATTTCTGTTTGTGATCGTTAACGAACAGAATAACAATGTAGTTCAAAACTACTGCGATTATGTTTAAGACTTGTCATTTCCTAATGTATACATATTGGTTTTTATCCTCTATAATTTTCTTGTTTAGTATAGTTTCCCTAGCTCAGTGTCTCCTAAGGATGCTTGTCATGGTCTGGTATTGTAATTTTTTACTTCTTAGTTTAGGGTAGCTTTAGGTTTTCATTGATATATTTTTCTCTTCTTATATATTTTTGTTTCACGTAATGTTGTTTGTCAGTTCCAAAGACTGTAACCGTAATCCTACCAGTGTTGACATTTCGTTGTACGTGCCACATTGCTCGACAATTGTTTTGTCCAATAATATGTATTCTCAGTTAGAACAGTTATGTCATATTGTAATAGCCTTATAGTAAAATAAACACAGCTATTAAAAAAAATAGCAGTATTCGATTTTCCAGGGGCAGATACCGGCAATATTCCCGGTGAGTGAGGATTTCATCCACGGTTGTTGATTTTGAATATCACCTCAACCAGGGATAAAATCTTTGTATTTCTACCCAAGCAGCTAGTATGTTGAAAATTACCATCAACCACTAGCCTTAGGATCCCCCTTCGTAATTTATAACAAATCGAACACCGTCTAAGGGTACTTCCCTGAATAGAATACCAAGAAGAAACACCAAACTTTATGCTTGTTTCAACTTTTGTCTTCGCTGGAAGAAAAACCATACCCACAAACTCACAAGAACATACACACACACGCACACTAGTGTTTTAAAGGCCGGAATAGAAACGGAAATTAACAGGAAAAATTGGTTTTCTTCCGAGAGGCAGAAAAACAAAACAAAAATAAAAACGTGGTTTTATTGACAATATATTTTTCTTCTTCACCAATATTCACTAGTTAGCAGATATTTTGTAGTTTTCACAGACTTTAATTAATAATTTAGCAAATGTAATGCATCTCAATATTCTTGTAACTTTTTAACGATTCGTAAATTCTCAACTAAGATTTCAGGAACTCAGCCCTAGCCTCTCTGCTCTGGATTCTGACCATATGAGCTAGTGTACATATAGGTGAGTAAACAAAGATCCGGTTGGCATACAACAGAAAAGAGGTAGGAATGTAATTTATTTTCTGTAATACTGAGTCAAACCTAAAGCTCTATGGAGTCAAAGAATAGAATGACTGAATACTGCAAATAAAATGTACTTTCACACACAAAATATATTCCTTGATCATAATACTCTAAATTTAAAAAAATCGAACAATTATCAATTTTATAATGAGCAATGGAGCAATGTTTGTCTTCAGACAACCAGTTACTTGAAATCAATTTATAGTGATATTCTTGTTTGTTTTCTCTATACGAAAGTACTCCAAAATTATTCTAAAGCATTGTACTTAAATACGAAAATTAATTTCTTGAACCATAAAATAATAACTTACAAAATAAGTTATTAGTACCTAGGTAGTTTTCATATACTAGCTCTACTTCGCCTTGAAGCTGTTCAGATTTCGAACGGGTTTTTCTTATTTATAATGACAGTATTTACTTTTAAAAACACGTCTATTCTTTGCTTTTAGTAAAATATAGATTTCAAAAGTTTACGATTAGCGAAGTAATTAAGATGGAGCAAGAAACAAGTTTTCTGCTGCATTAGATTGTCCCATCGTAATGTAATATATGGATGGCATTGGCTGCAAGCTTGAATAAATTCAATACATATTTATGGATCGCGTTTTTGTTTCTGGGATTCCCAAAACAGATTTTATTATTCTAAATGTATAGTCTATTTGTATAAAAAAAAACCAACATTTTAATTATTTATTAATGTTCAAATAATGTTAGCTGCTCCAAAATAGCTAAAAAAAAAAAGGTTTATTTTTCAAAATAGCAATAAAAAATTGGGAAAACGTAATTTTTCCTGTGTTCATTTTTTCCTTCCTTTTTAAAACACAAACACACGAAAGGGTGCTGTTATAGTTTTACGTCACCAAAAAATGGATAATTACAGGAGAAATGGAGTTCGTGGGTAAGTAAAGGAAGGTGTCTTATGTAAAGTTGGCGCGGGGCTGCCTGTCTAAAGTGCCTAATTACTGTAAATAACGAAGGTTTCTTTCCTGCTTATAAGTGCAAGGTTCGGCCATTGGAAGCAAAAGACGATATGAAAACCGATCGTAACGCCATGAATACGACTCCCTTGAGGTTGGAAATCACCGGGAAACAGTGGTAACCTCTTGTAGTCGCGTGTGCAATAAAAAAAAAATCACACCTGACCTTCCTTAACCCCCGAATGCCCTTGGCCACTACTTTTATTAAATTTCCTAAAGCCCGTCGTACACGATTCAATAAACAGAAACAAATTCTTGAACAAGCAGTTGGATGAGTGCGTACACGATCCAACTGTAATAATCAAATGGTTGTACCCAAGTAGTGTTGAAAGTGCTTGGATGGTGCTCGTACACGATTCGATAAGTTAAGCGGAAGTGTGAAGGAGCCAAAAGCACATGAGTCGATTTGCTCTTTCTGCGTTGAAAGCGGGAACATTGAGTGAATATTAAACATGATATGCGTCGCTTTTAATAAAATAATAACCTGATTAACGGCTGCGATTCCGTAGTTGGTGATGCCTCGAACATCGAATTTTTGTTGCTTTATTCAAAACTCTTTTAAATTCTTATAAAATTTTATTTATTTCCGGTTACACGCACTTCTATAAACATCTAACAATCCAAAGTGAAAATGCATATTTTATTATTATTTCGTTACATACGCACTCTGGTTGATCAAGATAGCGCCATGTGGAGGCATACTAATGGTGGCACTTCGTGTCGGAATAGATTTATTTGCGTTCATTACTACACGCAGATTGTAGGGATGCGGCGGAATATTAATAGCATTGCGTCGTATTATGAATGACACATTTTTTGCTACAAAAATCATGGCCACAATGTTGAATAAGCAAAGGCGGGTTAAAGAAGGTTAGATTTTTTTTATTATATGCGATGCATGGTTTAATGTGCTGGCTCACCAACGTGGAAGCAGCCAAGTAGTTCCAAGTACTTTTCGCTATTTCACTCTAATTTAATACTTCCATGACTCGAAACTTCGTTATATTTTAAGTTACAACACCTTCACATACGTTGGAAAAGATTACATTGTTTTGTGCAGTTACGTTTATGAAGGTAAGTGCAGATGTTTTATGTGTCTAAGTATATTCAAAGCATTTTAAGTGTAAATGAGGGAAAATCATGAAAAACATGCGAAAATATGCACATATAGCCCGACGTGCATATAATGTAAAATTACTGGAATGAAATGTTCTAACCGCGATGCGCCCAGAAATTTAGCTTTCGGAAGTTAAATAGAGAAGAACAGTAAATGTAAAGTGGTTCTCTGGCGACGTAAAACTATTACTGCACGCACGAATGCACACTATTCTCTGCAAAATGCATCCCCCAAACACCGCAAGCCCTTGCAACAACCATAGACCTCATAAAGGTTATTAGTTATGACTTGAGGTCTATGCTATTTTTTTTATAGAAGCTAACATCCAGAAAGTGGTAGCCATTCGCGATCTCTCGGGCGCATTCGGCTGCTCCTCAAATGCACATGGCGATTAAAATAGTAAATACGGCGGAAGTCGAGGAGAGTCTCGCGCTAGGAATTCGAGGGAGGAAAATGTAAAGATACATGACCGCACCTAACATCCACTTTCCCATGGTCTCTAATTTAAGTTAATGTACGAAATATGCGAAAAAGCAATTATTAATAATAAATACGAGCATATGCAAAAATATTTCGAAAAAAAAGGAAGAAAAAGTGTGGACCCAAGAGCGGTTTGAACCCGGGATCTTTCACTCAAGAAGCGAACGTCTTGACCATTCGGCCACGAAGCCGAGTTAGGCACCTCGGTTTCGACGTATTTACAGTGGGTAGCGTCAGAGTCTGTCAGTATGACGTCGTAGGTGACGACGACTTCCGTCGTGTTTACTATCTTAATCCTCACAACTCGAATGCTGTCGGCAGAGCTTGTATTCTATACAAGACGAATAATCAATCTCGATTTGAGATTTTGATGATTCATTCGAGCCACCTTCCACAAAGCAAGATTCGATTGTGATCGAATTGTTCACTAATAAATGTGATTTTTTTTTTTTTCAATTTTATTGTTATCAGATTTCCAAAAAATAAGGATGAAGTTCAGTTCAGATGCATGTTGGAAGAATGAAAGATTTTATTTTTCCCGTCAATATATTATTTACTTGTGTGTGTGATGTTAAGCTAGAGGGACAAGGAATTCTACTCTTCAATTAATGTTGTAGTGAAAACAGGTAAAAACACTGGTTAGTTACGCGTTACATTGCGCAGCTCATGGATGATCAACAATCAAATAATTTTAAATTAAAACATCTTAATTTTTTAATGACAGTTGATTTAATTAGGCCCTAGGTTGGTTTAAAGTCCTACGATTCATTATTTGACTCAAAATTACTGTTTCACTGTTGTTTTATTTGATACATGACACAAAGAAAGTTAAACAGCTTCGTTTTCGCTGTGTAACAGGCATACGGATATTATCTTTGCACTCTTGCAGTGAAGTTAGAGGTTGTGATATTACTGAATGTGGTTGGTGCTGTTTAAAAACTTGAGTAATGGGATTACCAAATCTGAACATAGAATTCCGCGAAAATACTTCTCACATAAGGACAGTCCAATGGTATTACCACTCTGGGTAAATTTTACTTTAGTCACCCCTCCCCCTCCAAAAAAAGATGTAGAATTTGTTTCCAAGTGTGTGTGTAAGTGTTGGAAAGAAAAATGTACTGAGTTTCGAGTCATGGAAGTGTGAAATAGTGACATAGCGTACAGTCGATCTATGCGACTATATGGCTGTTTCGGCGTTCAGGCCGAACACATGGTGTGTTTAGGGCGAAGGTTATGTACATCGCGTATAATAATAAAAAAATAATCCGTTTTTGCTCACTCGACACACCGTCCGTGAATTTTGCAACAAAATAGATGTAAGTTGTTGTACGAAATGACGTAATTTAGAGTGCAGATAATGCAACTATTGATCAAAACCAAAAACTTATAATAACGCAATCAATTTCTGAACCTGTGGCGTACAGAAATAGGGTGCGCGCTAAAAATGGCATGGTAGTTTTTAAGAGTGGAAAATATGGCAGGGTAGCCTTTAGACCGTTAAATGGCAGCCGTAAAACGTAACAGCAAATATAACGAATGGCAGCAATATGTAAACACGTAATAACATATTTTCAAATATATTACTCACTTACCTCCTTTATATATTATTTGAAGAACTTCCAGCCTCGTAGCCTAATAACTCGTACTGGAACATTCGAGAAACAAATTGACTATAAATGCACAACTTGTCAAACGAATATTCTGGTACTTTTTTATTTAATTTCCTTTTATCTTTGGTCCGACGTTGTGCTACATACAGAACGTGATTTACAAACAGTAACCACATTATTATATACAGTACATAATTTATATAGAACAAGAACAACTAAACTATTATATAATCTTGTACGATGCAGATTATACAGTCAAATTCCTTATAGCTACTATATACAGTACATAATTTCCATGCAACAACAGTACTGACATTGCACCTTACGTGGAAAATCTTAAATTGCGAGCAACAGTGCGCAAGAAGTCTTCAAGAGATGTTTTTCCATTAGGCACAAATTCCTCAACCTGTTCTGCAAATCAACATACACTCGCTTTGTCTTCTTTTTCGGTACTTGCCCTCTTTCATACTGCAAGATGACTGTCTCCACTGCCGCGCAGTCCTGTTGCAGGCACTCCACTAACTTCCAAATTGTTGGATGGTTGTACCCAATAAGACTGGAAAACTTATTGTTCCAACTCTCGCATAAATTATTAGTACGTGGGTTGTCCCCAAGGGTAGCCTGATGTACATTCCAATTTTGGGGAGGAAACCGTGGCGGAATGCGTCTTACTCTCAGAGTTCCTTCCCCTCCCACCCTCCTGTATGAGCCGGATACATACGTTGAATCAAAATAATGTACTAGCTCTTCTGCTTCTGGAGGAACTATCTGCTTTAAACATTCCATGCCCTGCAATACATCCTCACATGGCAGGAACGCCAGTGAATCGATTTGGTTGCAGAACATAGAAAACTGTACATCTTCTTTATAAACTCCTGACAAACCCAATTCTTGAATTTTGCGATATGTACTTTGTCTTAGGTGGAAGAAGCATCCTTGTATAGAAATATCGTGTCCAAGCTTATTTCGAACTGCACTGTGAACTGCTACTTCAAAGTCACATACAACCGTTCTGGCTGACAAATGGTAATCCAAGTCAGCGCACTTATTAACCAGCACCTGAAACCAATAAATAGATTATATTACAATTAATGTCTCCATATACACAAAACTTCATTTATTAGGGCTACCATACGTCCGGGATACTCCTAAAAACTCACGAATACCAAGCCGGTAGCCAACCTTTTATTCTACAAACCAAGTATCCATTGGTTTTCCACTAAGAATGTAATAATGACTACCAGCGTCAAATGAAATTACGCCCTCTTATCCTACTGTGCTTATAAAAATTCATATTATGATATATATATATATATATATATATATATATATATATATATATGAGCTCCTGCGTAGCCTAGTCGGTAGCGCGCTCGACTTCAGTGCGAGCGGTCCCGGGTTCGATTCCCGGTAGGGGCTCAAATATTTCGGTGTTGACCCAGCATCGTGAGGACAATTGGGGAGCTGCTGTGAATAAAAGACAGTGGCGATCACAGTGAGAGCTTCGGCTTTCCTCTCCCAACCCGTCTGGTCAGCGTGGGAGCAGTAGACCAATTCCTCCCTTCGGGAAGAGGCCTCATCCACTAGTGGATTGAATATGGCTGTGATTTATATATATATATATATATATATCGTTATGTTCTTACCTCAAATAATTCTTCGTACGTCGCCTGTGTCTTCTTCTGAAGCAATGCATAAGCAACCGTTTTAGCTGTTTCTCCTATCGGAACCCTTATTACATACAACTGAGTAAATAATTGAGCTTCCACTGCAAAATTCCCGTCCATAAACCAAACAGGTGCTTCAGAAAGATACTTAAGGCATCTATGTGTAGCCAAAAGAAGTAATCTGCTATCAGAATCTGGACCATTGTCGTATAGAAGAAACTGTTCATCCCGTCCAGCTGAAGTTAATGTCCATTTACCTGTAATAATAATAATTTTTAGGCATTCACCCAAATTTCTAGACATAAAAAACAACTTCTATAAAATATTAAATAAGATTAGAAAATATTTGTCTCGCGGGTTTCTACACTTATTATTTCTTACAGTCCGTTTGCAATTTTCTTCAGATGGCAGTCTGGCACGCGTATCATCATCTTGCTGTTGCACAACTTCTGCATATATTTTGGATGGAATACCACCACACTGTTTGGATTTTTCTTTCATAGCTAAACGACATTTTATAAGTTTTAAGTTATCATTATCCGGCAAATGATTGTGTTCCTGAACCAGATTAGGATTGGTTCTTTCAACGCTGGTTCTCAAAATTGCACGACAGTTATATTTACTTCTTTCAGTACATCTTCAACGTATACTGTTTTTTAGTGCCAATTGCTTTGTGTAAGAATATCCCGATAACAAAATTTTTTCACCTCCCTTGTTGGATTTCACCTCTTCCATCGTGTATAAATACTAGACAACTATACACACACAACTTCTGATCCTTAATAACAAAAGTAACTTTAAACGTAATAGTGTCGGAAGTGTACCCCTTCCTTTCTCAAACTACACTCCACCTGAAATTAGAAAAATTACTAAATCAATAAAGAAAGGAGAATGTCTTTTCTTTCCACCAATCAGGGGTCACTACTAATTAAAAATTAACTTTTCTTCTTTTAACTGTTGTTTGTGATCTTGCAGCTCATCAAATTTGACAGGTGAAAGGAAGGTACGCGTCGAAAAGAAAAGTGAACTTTTAATTAGTAGTGACACCTGATTGGTGGAAAGAAAAGACACAATTTTGTATTTTGTTTATTTGGAAAATTATTGACTGATGGAATTGTAGAAATCTTTTAACCGAAAGATTGCGAAATTCTTGTGATTAAATCTTTCCCTCTCTTCTCCCTTGGATTCTGTTCTGTTCAAAATATTACATCACATTTACCTTGCCATATTTTTCCCCTGCCATCTTTTCCACCTGCCATTTTCACCCTGCCATTTTTTCCGCCTGCCATATTTTCCCCTGCCATTTTTACCTAAATTCCAGAAATAATGTTATTTTTCTTTATTTGCCTCCAAATACAGCCACATTTCGGTCATTTAACACTAGATATATTTGAAAATTATGGGAAGGATTTTGTAAGTAATCGTCCCTGGCCATATCCAAGGTACCATCCTAACATTTGGCTAGTGTAGACAAGGAATCCAGGTACCGGGAATCGAACCTGGGACTACCCGATTGCAAGGCGAACATTCTGCTGACTTCTGGCTCGTCGGTTATATGATTTCAGAGGCGGCGATTGTTCGATGGACGTTTTAGTAGAGTTCTCAAAATCAGGATGGCATAAATAACAGGATATTCTTGTACAATTACATTTTGTTTACCATACTGTATTCTTGTCAAATGAATCAAATTAACTCGATGTAACGATTCACATTTCATACATACGAAACATAATTCTGTTACAAGAAATTAATACAGTTGTGCGGTGCAGCTGCTTGGGATACATTTAACAAGAAACGAATATATACAATAATATTAAATACATTTCAAAATAAATAATTAACTAAATAGGACAATTTGGATTGCAAAAATACTATCCAATAGATTAATTTCCTTTACAAAACACTTATTTTGGGGTAACATGTTGAAAAATGCAACAATAAGTCGATGACTGCAGCGACTGGGAATCGAACCTGGGTCCCCCCTCTTGCGTGACAGGTGTTCTACAACTGACCTATCATCGCCAACGACCGACTTCTCTGTATATTTGATGTTCCTCTAACCTCATCTGAACCAACAGCTTATTTACAATCCCAACGCACATCTTTGTGAAGATTTTAATTAAGGAATCTTTCTGGGATTCCATGACAGAGAAGTATCCAATATGTAAGGAAAAGATGCCTAAAAGTAGTGATGTAAAATTTCCGGAACAATTGAAAAGCGGAAAGAAAAATAGAAAAAAAAACTTTCTTTTTAAATTTGTCGTGCTACTTTGGAGGAAACTTTTTTTTTCCCCCTTTTGGGGCAGCTATTATTTGATCATTAATAAATTGTTAAAATGTTAGTTTTTAGTACAAATATATATTTAGAATAATGAAATCTGTATTGGTACTCGCAGAAACAAAACTGTGTTACAAAAATATATATTCAATCGAATTCAGCTTGCAGCCAGTGTTATCTAATACAACGGTAAACTTGTTTCTCGTTCCATCTAAATAAAATCGCTGATCGTATAGTTTTCAAATATATATTTTTCGACAAATCAAGTGTAGGCGTGTTTTATGTAAGTAAATACTCGTTTCTTATACACAGAGTCCACCAAAATATTGTTGGACAAAGAGAATAAGTTGTATATTATTGTGAGTATGAAAACAATCTAAAGTGAAAAGTGAAGACACATACACAGTTTCTTCTTGAAGCAATTGCAAAAAGTGCTCAAACTGCAAACCACCAGCCTCCAAACACTTTTGAGTATGATGAGTTACATTCATGCTGACATTTTCTAGAGTAGCCACTGGGATTGCTTCACATACCATTTCAATTTCGTCGCGCAGTTCCGCTACTGAGCCTGTTTTTCCTACTGTACATCACGTTCTGGGGGGGCCACCACAAGTAAAAGTCAAGTGGGGTTAAATCAAGTACCATACTCAATCGCGCCTATTCGTCCTAACTAAAGACCTGGTACAGCGTTATAAGCGCGCACATTGTGATGAAAGTGTGGCGGGGCATCACCATGTTGGAAGTAAAATGGATCATTACCAAACATTGCATGAATGGATGGTAAAGTTAATGTGTCCAACATCTCCAAGTAAGCCTGGCCAGTATCCGTATCGAAAAAGAAAGGTCCAATAAATCTTCTTAATGATACTCCACACCAGATAATCAGTCGTGGAGAATTGACTGCTTGCTCGACATGATTTGTAGAGCCTAGAACACACAATTATGCCAGTTAACCGTTCCACTTAATTTAAACTGTGCCTTATCATACCACACCAATTTACAATACAATTTCAGAATATTTTTCGCTGCTCGAATGACAGTCGGGTTCATGCCATTGCTGCACTTTCTGCAATGATTGCATCGCATAGCATTGCTTAGCATGACATTAGAACAGTAACGCCATATGCTGCTGATACCATCACACTACACGTTCAACCCATAACCAATGCGATTTCGAAGCGTATCACACGTATAACATTTTTTGAAGTGTGTATACATTTTTTTTTTTTTTTTGGCGGACCCGGTATTTATGATAAACCTGTTCGAACTCTGAATAGTTTCAGGGCGAAGTAGGGGTATTATATGAATATCTACTTATAATTTGTTTTTCATGTTAATGTTATTAAGAGTCCAAGAAAATAATATTCACATTTAAATGCAGTGCTTTCTGAATATTTTTGGACCTTTTTTATATAGAGAAAACAGATAAGAATTTACCTTAAATATATTTAAAAAACTGGGTCTTATAAAAACACAAGTTCTCATGAAAAACTAATTTTTCTGTTTTTTTTTTCCCTTCAAAATTTGTTTTTTCCCGACCTATACATCACTACTTAAAGGTCATAAATAACATTTCATATTCTACAAATGGCCAGTAGCTGATGTTAACTTTCTTGGCTACGAACTTACTTTGTGGTAGTTTTCAGTATTATAAAATTTTGCTAGTACTGGAACTAAACAAGCGTGACAAGATTAATTTTGTAGCATCTCATAATATTCAAGAAAATTACGCACACACAAACTCCTAATAAATGCACTTTTTCCTAAAATATTAATGTGGCCAGACTTCGTGGGAGAAACGAGTTCATAGAGCATGTTCCCGGGAATTAATTTCTTTTTTTTTTAAAGGCCTTTTCGTTGGAATTAGCTTCTTTTGAAATACATGGAGAATGAACGGATTTAAGTTAAGAGAAACTCATATAACCAAAGTCATTCCTATTTCTGTAATCTGCTTCATGTAACATTTAATTAGTGCGAGTGTGTATAAATTTTATTTTCGTTAATACTGGTCTAAAATATATTTTCAACGAAGGAAACAATGCTATGCTACTTTATTCATTAAAATTTCATACTTCCATGTACATTGTAATGATATGTTTGTTTCTGGGTCTTATATATCCCAGTTGTAGTAATACTGTTAGTGATATGTTTGTATATGACGTGATAGCAGTCTTCAAAATATACGATATAGAGTAGAGTCCGAATCTGGTAGAGTCCGTTTGACCAAAGATCATTTATTATAGTGGTTAAATTTAGTAAATAATAGAACAACACTTATTGACGTTTTACCGACACCAGTTTATTGCAAAAAGTTCCAATATTATATAACATACAATTACTATACAGTTATTAATATGAGCGTCCCGAGCGACTATGTAATGATCAGATTAGTGGTTCACCTCTTTTGCAGTGATAACTTCAACTTAGGTCTTTTGGAAAGGAAAGTGTCTAGTTCATGGATACTAACTCCAGTCCAAGTTAGCAAGGTATAGGTATACCAACTCCAGTGCAAGTCTGGGGTTAGGCGAGAGTCCTGACTCCAGTCGAAGTCAGGTAGGTAGAGGTGACCACTTTTCGGAGCGAAGAAATGATACTTCTAAGGCAGTTGACTGGCCTTTTATATCCCTTTTTGTGAGCGTATTTTTAGTGTTTCCAAGTCTTACTGCTTGGTGTTAGTGTCGTCTGCTTCTTGTGGATGCTTATGTAGCATTATGTAATGTTTGTTGTCTGTGGTTTATTTACATTGTAGTCATGTTGACATAATGACCCAATGAACCACATCCTATTACAATATTGATATTGTATGCTATTGGGAAATTCTTTCAACCCATTTTGCTTACTTTGAATGTATAGATAAAAATTATGTAACAATTCGATGCGTCAGATGTTTCAACTGCTGAATGGGACAGAGTACAAGATGAGTATACAAGACCGAGTACAGTATGGCTTGCTATGCAGACATAGAAGATGGAAGAAATGTTATATCAATATATCGGCTTCACTTATTTACAGTACAACTGTTGGGAAGATCAAATAAAAAGTGAGCACGATTTTTTTTGTTTATTATGGAGATATTTTGTTTAACATCCTAAATAGTACCCAGGCTCCTTGATCTGGTGGTTATGTTCGTGGACTTCCGAGACGACACTGATTAGGCAAGTTAAAGAAAAGGTTTCTAAATTGTTATACCACTGTAGGGTACTCCAACTTTATATAAACACTTACTTATGCGTAATTGCTTTTATTTCAGATCCCAGAAGATGACTGGTTTTTGAAAGTAATATACGAAGATTTCTTATATGAAATGTTTAGTCACATTAAAAAAATAATGAAAGGAATTAACTAATGTGATAGAAGTGGAAAAGAAAGCAAGGAAAACAAACTGAAGGAAACAAAATGGCTGATAAGAATAGGACCGAACGTAAAATGTGTCAAAATGTCCCAAAGGAAATTCTTCCGCCTTTTGATGTAAGTAGGAGATCGTGTTGTAAAAGTTCATTTCAATCTTAGTATGTGTGTTTGAGAATAGAATAGTACTATATCAGAGTACGATACTTCCACATATGCTTTACACTTACAATATTCTTGTTCGGTATTTCCATAGATTTTTTATAATTTTTTTTTACGTGGATCAGTCAGTGTTCATTATAACGTTACGAATTTTTGTCGATTTGAGAAATTCCTTTCCTTTACTCTACTTCCAGAAGAGAGTAAAAGTAATGAAATGCATGATTTATGTTTGTAGACTCTATCTTTGACATGAAGTAATGCATATATGATAATTGCTTCATTTACTGGATAGTGAAGTAGAATGCGTGGTTACTAGCGGCTTTATAATAATTATTATAGAGGTATGGAGTATAGAGTTGAAGATACAGAGTGGTGTCGGCCTAAGCCTAAAGGCCATTAAAAAATTCAGTCCAATTCAATATGGAGTATTATGTTTGGACACCCAAGTTTTATTTTGTTTTCTGTCATATTTTTTTCATTATCAGTATCATTTTTTCCCACTTTGCTATCGTATTTTATTGCTTTTCTACTTCACACACAATTCGTGACGGTCGCCTCCAGAGTATGGTGGTAACATACACCCCGAAATAGTTGAGGTATTAATAAACATCGTACACTTGGGAGTCCGCATATCCTAATAAATTTGACTGAACTCTAAATTAAAGCGCAAGCCTTCAATCATACACAATACCTCTACCGAACATTAGTTTCCCCTTACGATTGATTGAACCTTTCTTCCCGCTTTTATCTGTTGTAATACTTATTTTGATGTGTTGTGGTAGCTTTACAGTCATTTTATGTTTGTCTTCATTGTTGTTTAAAAATACATATATACTAATACCTGATATCCTCGTTAGAGTACAAAATACTTAGTTTATGTTCGATTCTCGTTCATCGAAAAATCGAAATAAGTAATGAATTGGACTAACTTAACGCACGAAATTACTTACTGGCTACCTGTAGACATAATTGAAATGTTAGTGATAAAATTCAACCTTTATGCTATATGGTGGTGATGGTAACCTTATATATGCTAAGATATGTGTATATAAGTAGAATGCTTAGCTCTTTGAAATCAAAAGCGGTGAGTCACTAAAGTTCGCAATTCGTAACACGTCACTTTTGATAGTATTCAGCACAATGGAAAATACTATGCCTTTTTAGACAACCGTAATCGAAACACGTACTAACAGCAGTAGTATTCTTGACGTTAGGCTTCCACGGTAGTAGTATGTATACATTCATCTCCATCATCATCGTAGTAGGAACTCATCTTCAGTCGTTGCCTTTCATAAGTAGTAATTGTAGTAACAAAAGTATCTCTGATTAAGCATAAGTAATATCTTCCAAACAGTCGTAGGTTCTAGCATCGTCAGTATCTTCACAAGCTGAATTCTCATCTGTAACTTTAAATCTTGATATGCTTTGTCTAATATAGTCATCTGGGAATAACCTGTAGTCAGTAGATGTGCTGATACTTCTCAACTAATGTAGTATGTGTAGCCTTTACACGTGAAAACATCCGTCAGGTTTAAAGTGACAGTTTTTCCTGAAGCCCAAAGCGGAACACTGTAATATCTTTCCAGAAATAAATAAAGACAATACCCATAATTGTTAGTATGCAACGTGTTATCATTATATAAGCACAATGAATTATTTAACATATGCTAAGACACTAAAATTAACTAAATCAGTAAACTGTGTACTTTACTGATTTCATCCAGACTTCGGAAGAAACAAATTCTACTTTTTCGAAACAAGGCTTTGACTGTCTTCTAAACTTTTCCCTTCAATTTTCAAACAGACTTCATGAAAGGTTGCTGCTTGACTATGTGCAAAATAAAACCGTTATGATTGTGAGCATGGATTAAAAGAATGCTAGTAATACTGGGACGTTTACTTTGACTTAGAAAATATTATTTTAAAGCAGAAAAAGCTTTGAAATTTTTTCAAAGGCAGGAATTAACGCCAACCATCGTATCGTCCTGAACCCTAAATCAGAGGCATATCTTGGGTTTTCATGAGGCGGACGTTGGTCTGAAGAACAGATCAGGGACCTTTTCAGCATTTTCCCGCTAAATAATTTTTTAAGTATAAATTTACCACATTTACCTGCATATTGCCCATGAAATATCAGGTATCCTTCAAAATTGATATTCGTGTACAAATT
>JAGDQP010004790.1:48297-82626 GCA_022664845.1 Lepisma saccharinum
CAATTGTCCTCACGATGCTGGGTCAACACCGAAATTTTTGAGCCCCCACCGGCAATCGAACCCGGGACCGCTCGCACTGAAGTCGAGCGCGCTACCGACTAGGCTACGCAGGAGCTCATACAATCCTTTGAGTCCGTTCCTGACTCCGTTGTTAATATCCGATGTGTACAAAATCGCAGAAGTCTTTTAGTGAATGAGTGCATTATTATTAGATTCCTAAACGAGCTGTTGAGCTTCGACGGATAGGACAGTTTGTGGTCAAGTGGGCCTCGAACCACTCCGCTGAATAGACGCCGGCAGAAGTCGTTTAGTTCTTGTACTGCAGCTGTGTTCTTTTAGTTGGTGAACTGCTTTAAAGAAGAAATAAGGTGTGTGTTTTGCTGGAAGATGCACTAAAATCTACATATACTTGTTTATTTTATTTCATATGTTTTTCATTGTTATCTATTCCGCCTTGAGCAACACTAAATTCATTTCTGCACTTACAACCCCGAACGTGACTATCTGAAACTGTTTTTCAGATGAAAGGTTATTTGATTCGAGATTTGAGTAAGAAAAAGTACTTTTTTTTTAGGATTGTTATTGTTAATATCACACCACCAAGCGTATTCAATACTGAATTCGAAATCACTGAACACAGAGTTGTTCTGTAGCACAACTGCACAAAAAACAAAGCTTGAGTGCCAAACTAACTTCACTTAGTGGTGTTGACAAGGTCCAACCTCAATCTCAGTATTAAAGAGCGCGACATTTTCGATTCCCCCAGATATTTCAGAGAAAAGCGGGACAGAGGGCTGTAAAGTGGGACTTTCGGCGGGACGGTTTGGGTTTGTCACCTTATAACTAAATTACTTCTAGTCCAGTATACGTGGAGGTAAAGAACAAGCTATGACTCACATACAGTTAGGTGTTTAATATGATTGTCCAGAATGGCCCTCCTAATATCCTAACTTTATACGAGAGCTGATCAAGAAGTATTGCCTCTTGATTTGTATTTTTTTTATACAGTAGAGTGATTGTTCATATACGATGCTACAAAGCTTTTCTTACCCTCCTAGTGTATGCCTTTTCTTTCCAGATGGAGTGATTAGAACCATGGATCTGGGACTAAAACAAAGATCTGTCATTGAGTTTCTGGTAGAAAGAGTGTTGCGGAAATGCATATTGGACTAAAGAATGTTTATGGGGACGCTGTAGTAGATGTTAGCAGTGTGCAGCATTGGGTGAAGTTTCAGGGAGGAGAGATCTAAATTGCAGATAAGCCAAGGAGTCAGTATCAGTCACCGATGGGAACTGACGACGTGCCGATGAGTTGATTAGAGGAGACAGATGCCTCACTGTTCAGAGTATTGCTTATACATTGAACGTGTTTGTGTGTGCACTGGAAATAATTTGTGATTTTGGGATACAAAAAAAGATAATGTTAAATGGATTCCAAAGCAGTTGACAATCAGAGAATGCGGGTGGAGGTGTTTCAAGAGCTGCTTGATGCATTTGAAGTTGCAGAACAAAAGGAATATTCCTTCAAAAACTGGGTCACAGAGGACGAGACGTGGGTATACTTGTATGACTCAGAGTAAGATTCAATTGAAGAAATGGCACCATAGTGGTTCTCCATTCTCTTAAAAAAATGATGCCTGTCACACAGAAGGCGATGACAACGGTGTTTTGGGACACACAGGGCGTTATTTACATTATTATTTACAACTTTTTTTACGGATCGGACAATCAAGAGTGACTGCAACGTTACTTCACTTAAGAAATTGAAGATTATGAGATCACATGAAGGCCTTCTTTCCATTCACATCCATCACGATAATGCAAGACCACATACATCACTTGTCACAACATAAGCGATTGTCTTGTCAAAATGGAGTGGTCTGTCGTGTCTTGTAGCCCTGATTTGGTCCCCTTCTGACCTTTACCTCTTTAGCCTAGGTGATTTCAGATTCGAGGACTTGGATTAAGTTAAATCAGCTGTAAAGTCATGGGTCAAAAAGCCACCACCAAATTTTTTCCAAACTGGATTTCACACTTGGAGTCAACGGTGGCGTAAAACGATTAAACGTAATTGCGACCACTCCAAATGCATAAAACTTCAGACTTTAATTCATGTAAGTTGTGCTTTGATGAGTTGTAACGGAGGAGACATTACTTTGTGAGCTTTCCTCATATTATGCTTCTTTCACACGGCTTGCTCCCTTCTATTTGGTATTTGAACATTCGAGTTTACTGTGTAATACAATAGTAATGTGTTTTATTTAGAATGCGGACGTTTGAAAAATCGTAGAGAAGAGAAGAACAGTTAAACGTTCCGATGTGAAGTAAGAAAAATAAAGACAAATTAATTCTACGTGATTTAAACCCAAGTCCTAGAAATTAAAGTACAATAATTATGCACCCTAAGAATCTTGATTACGGCGACCGGTCTTAACAGGCTATAATTTTCATACGTACGTATTTTTCCACCACTAGATTAGCAGTAAAGTAGTTCCTCTGTTTCTCCTAGGTCTATTGTGTCAAATGAT
This sequence comes from Lepisma saccharinum, assembly GCA_022664845.1. Lineage (NCBI taxonomy): Eukaryota > Metazoa > Arthropoda > Insecta > Zygentoma > Lepismatidae > Lepisma > Lepisma saccharinum. The sequence continues at coordinate 50,826 of JAGDQP010004790.1, forward strand.
TTTACAGGGATATATACAGTATTTACTCTATATCTCTCAAGACACTTTTCTGGAATCTGGACATGTCAAAGAGGTGACACCTCCTGGTGAGAATACATGTTGATATAATTGATCAAAAGTGGCAGAGCGTTAGTAAGGTCATACTTTTTTAATTGTTATTTCTTTGAGCTGTATTCCTTTCTCATTGTTCTGTATATATATATATATATATACTTTTGTGCTTTTGTTAAAGATTTTGTTTAATACTGAGAGTTTGAGTAGGAAACATTCTGTAAATTAAGAGTACAAACAAGCTACACTTTTGTACTAATTATGCAAATAATTTTCAGGTTGTGATGGTTAAGGAAGAAGTGTTAGATATGCCTGTGGAGGAAGAAGAACATGTTTTCGGTATTACGGCCAATTCATGTGAAGATCAAAATGAAGAAGATGCAAGTAGTATTGATGATGATAGGAATGGAAATGCCGAGGATAAAATCTTTAACAAAGTAGAGCCTGATAGTGATTACGACGAGAAATCTTCACCAGATGTGGAACCTGTAGCGTTCCTTGGTGTTCAGATGAACAATAAACAGACTGGACCTTCAAGTTTATCCGATAATCCATCGTCGCATTCAAAAGTAGCAACTATAAATCCTAGGCCGTCAGACCAGCCTTCAGCGTATGCAGCTTCAGAGAATAATCTGTAAGTACTTCTTTTCTTCAACTGTGATATAAGTATTTAATCACCTTAGGTATTCTTGTTTAATCATAAGAATAGTTTCTAGTGAAATGTCATGGAGATAACAGTACAGAGGATTTAGTTCGTATTTCACAAATTGGTATTTTTATAGAGAGCATCAATGAATTGGGTAATTTGCACCGTTATTTCTACTCTACTTAGGTTATAGTGGAGAAATGTCGAGACTGTGATTTTGTTGCTCATTCCAAAGCGTTTAGTTGCAGCGGAATTTAGTTTTGAATGAATGAATCATAAAAGCGTGTTACAATTCATCGCAACTATGTTTGCCAGAGCTATTGAGAATAAAGAAGAATGAATGAGCTGCCAATTGCCTACAGCAAAATGGTAGTAATCATAAACAAGTTATTTTACGAAGAAAGGACCTTCTTTTTAAAGATGTAACTATGTATACTTCAGATAAATCAAAGAATTTACTATGACTTTTTCAAAATCGCCGGATTGACCACCCATTATATAAAAGAGAAATTATTCTTGTGAATACTGAATCTGAAACAAGTGTTTCTTTTTTTCTTTCTTTCTTTATCTTGAACTCAAAAATAGCAATCTATTTTGTTCTATCATGTATAATTTGTGATATAGGTAATCTTAATATACAGCGCATTCGGTGCATGTTGCAATTACAGTACATTGAGAAGGTTATTTGCATGAAAGTTGCAGGTAATATATACAACTAACAAATCTCGTGGAGAGAATACTGACATTTTCTCACCTGCTTATCTGCAGCTTAATTCTCTCGTTTAGTAAACACTTACAAATAAATAAAATCGTGGTATATTTCGCGAGTCGATGTGCTCGCATTGTCAAACGATGGCGAAAATTGAAACGATAGGTTATGTGGTGAGGAGTAAGGTTGTGAATACTGTACTGATCGTTGAAAGTGCTAGACAGGGTATGGGAACAGTGTTGCCAGACTGTGGCATCACTTACGTGCTTGCATTTGTATGAAAGTGAAACATAAATAAACAGCATCATCTAACACTCCTGAATGATTTGACTGAATGTGGCGAACAAATAAAATGTTATCTGTGACAATCAAGTGTTTTATTAAGTATTGGAATCCAGCTCTTGTCCACTGGTCCTGTATCTATGTTTAATTTTGTTTTACACTTGAGAATATATGCACTTTCGTATATGTTTCTTTCAATAGCCGAATTTGTTTTAAATACAATGAATACATCAGTAATGCTATGTTGTGTGTTTTTTAGGTGTTGAGATAAGCTTGAAGTGGGGTGTGGGTGTTTGGCATCTCGGACGTGTTCGTTTACCCTAACCGAAACTCGCCGTTTAGTTTGGCCTACATATTGTTCTTGACATTCACATGTAACAACAGCATATACCCCTGTACCTTTGTTCTTAGGTACAAAATAAGTTTTAAATGACGTAAAATGTTTCTCCATGGTAATGGGTGGGACTGATATTGGCTTAAGGTTGTTTTTCTTATATATTTTCTTTAATCTGTTGGTTAGTCTTGGGTAAGAAAGTAAACTAACCCATTTGTGGTTCTTCTTTTTTGTCGCTAACCTGTTGTTTCATTTATGTAAAGCGTAATTTATCCTGTTTGTTCCATTCGAGGAGTTCTGCTTTGTGATCTACCCGTTTGTTTTGGCCTATATTTATCACTTGCTGGATTTCATTTTCTAGATCATGTTGGTTGGTGCACAGATTGTATGCTCGCAAGAAGAAATTAAATCAATCAGTGTATTTTATTTGTTTAGAATGGAACGACTTGGCATGTATATACTGGTTCTCTGCGGTAGGTTTGCGGTATACTTTAGTTTGGAAGCTGTTGATGTGCCTGTGTATGTTAATATCCTGAAATTTAATAATGTTGCCATTTTCTTCTGATTTTGTGAATTTTAAGTTATCGTGTATTCGATTTAACTGTTGGAACACATACTCAGATTGTTTAGTATCTGTATACAGAAGCAAAGAATCATCAACAAACATACAGTATCTAACCTGTCTAGCTTAGGACTGCATTAATATATGAGTTTCAAAGTTGTTCATGACTATGTCTGCCAGTATTGGGGATAATGGATTGTCTATACCTAATCCATTCTTCTGTATGTAGTACGTATACTCAAGCTGGAAGACATTATTAGATAGACAGAATTCCAATAATGTAATAATTTCAACTTCGATCTCAGTATTGTGTCGCTTCCTGAATAATGTTTCCGTGAATTGAAGGGCTAAATCAATCGGAATTGATGTGTACATGTCAACTACATCTATGGAGGCCATTTTTATGGAGTCTGCATTAATGTGTGGTACCACCTGTTGTTTTACTTTTAATGTGTTGGTAACAGTATATAGAAATTTCTTTTTGTATGTACTCAGTTTTTTCGCAAGCCATATTGCTAACCTGAAAGTGGGATGGTATTTACGTGAGATAATGATACGATATGGTACCACTTTTTTGTGAATTTTAGGCTGACCTTATACAATCGGCATGGATGGTGCTGCAACGGTTAAATCCGTTTGTAAGGGTGGGTCTAGGGATGGAGAATTCCTAATAGGGAGTTTTGCTTTTGCTTCTATTTGTGAAATGGGATTTCTGTCCAGTGTAGAATAATTGGTACCGGTTATTTTATTTAAAAATACTAGCTCGATAATGTTATTACGTCACTTGTACGTATTTGTTTCTTTTATCTGCCTTAATAAGCCAAAATTTGTTGACGTGAAGCCATTTTTTTAAATCTGGTAAGAAACCTATTAAGAAAGGAACTATTATTACTCTTGTACCGTAGTGCGTAATAGTGCACCTTCTTACCCAACACTAACCAACAGATTAAAGAAAATATACAAGGAAAACAACCTTAAGCCAATATCGGTCCCACCCATTACCATGGAGAAACATTTTACGTCATTTAAAACTTATTTTGTACCTAAAGACGAAGGTACAGGGGTATGTGCTGTTACATGTGCATGTCAAGAACAATATGTAGGCCAAATTAAACGCCGAATTTCGGTTAGGGTAAACGAACACGTCCGAGATGCCAAACACCCACACTCCACTTCAGGCTTAACTCAACACCTAAAAAACACACAACATAGCATTACTGATGTATCCATTGTATATAAAACAAATTCGGCTATTGAAAGAAACATTTATGAAAGTGCATATATTCTCAAGTGTAAAACAAAATTAAACCTAGATACAGGACCAATTGTCGAGAGCTGGATTCCAATACTTAATAAAACACTTGACTGTCACAGATAACATTTTATTTGTTCGACACATTTAGCCAAATCATTCAGGAGTGTTAGTTTTTGTTGTTGATTGTTTATTTATATTTCACTTTCATACAAATGCGAGCACGTAAGTGATGTCACAGTCTGGCAACAATGTTCCCATACTCTGTCTAGTACTTTCAACGAGCAATACAGCATGCACAACTTTACTCATCACCACATAACCTATCCTTTTAATTTTCGCCATCGTTTGACAAAGCGAGCTCACCGACTCACGAAATATATCACGATTTTATTTATTTGTAAGTGTTTACTAAACGAAAGAATTAGCTTCAGACCAGCAGGTAAGATAATATATACAAGTTTTTAATGCACAAGTTATTTTTACACTTCATACAATCAATCCATTGCAATTAATCAGTTTTTATGTAGTAATATAGAGCGAATCTGCTATTTGCAAAACATTGCAGAGAAAGTTAGCTCTAGCCCTTAAACTAAGTTATGCGGACCTATACCAGCTTTTAACATATATAAGCCATTTATACACTATATTATTGTGCAAAATTTGTAAAACTTAACTTTACTTATGTATACAAGTTTTTAACATATGTATGCTTTTCTATACTGCAAATTCTTGTGCAACATTCCACGATACCCATCTAATAACACATTGTAATCTATAAGAAATTTTGATACAATATACACTGTGAGTCGGGTATACACAAAACAATGCAAAGAAGAGGTTAATTATGTATGCAAATTTTCATCACGTATAAATCATATTTACACTTCACGTTGTTGTTCAGTGTTGATGTTATCTAATACAATCTGATGTAATTTGTAAAATTTTTATAGTGAGTCCAATAAATGCAGTTAACAATGAAAAGTAATCCAAGGAAAATGGTAACTGTAGAAACTTAACTTACATATATAAATTTTTCAAACATATGAGTTATTTTTACACTCCACATTATTTCTAATCATAGAGTTAGGAATATAAATATAGGGAACCTTAGGCTGTTTTGTCGGAGAGGGGAATGAAGCCAAGAGACGGAAGGGACGAGGCATTTCGGCCATATTAACTGGCCCCATATTTAAAGACCCTCTTTTCCGAGTATTGCCTCTCTGAGGTGCACTCATCCTCCTATCGAAAAAGGCAATCCTCACAGTACTCGGTATAGAGAGACTCTAATGGGGCCACATAAGGTGGCTGCCGATGAACCGTAATTTGACTTCATGTGACGTCGGTATGTTCTCTGTTTTCTTCCTAACTCTGTTTCTACCATATTCATATCACCAAAGTATCTGTTAGAAAGAGCAACATTAACTATAGTACGGCAGAAAAAGAAGTTATATATATTAAAAACTAATTTGACACATATTTTTATTAAAGGCAAGATACTACTATTAAATTAATATTATATAGCTTTAACTTAACATAAATTAATAAAATAAACCAGTTATACATCTATAACTATTTTTTTTTTAAATTTAAGTAAAAGATGTTATATCATTACTTTTGAATTGTGATTTATTTATGGGCTTTAGGCATGTCAGACTGAGACCCGGATAGGGTGGGGGAAATAATATTGGAACGTAGAGGGCTTAGTTAGTAGATACCATCCCGGCGTTTGCCTGAACCCTGGTACCTTATATCACAAAAAAGTAACAAAATCTATAAACAACATCTACTTTTGTCTCTGATGATTATTTTAATGTTGACTGGTGCAATATGTAAGACTAAAGAGAGATTGAAAACAATTAATTTCGCTTTCTTGACGCTTCGTAGCAGTAACTTGTAACTTTTAATTACAAGTTACTAGTGAGAACAAATTTCGGCAATCCTTTCGAATAGTTTCTCGTAGCTGGATAAGGAAATGCGTTATGCCTCTTTCTCAAAACTGCACATTCATAATTAGAAGTATAACTGTAGCTCAGAAGATAGCATCATTATGGTTACACGGTTTACTGATTATACTTCTAAAATAAACAAGGATAAGGATAAAATTAATTTTATGGGCGGTAACAGCAACTAAAATAAACAAGTACGAGGAATAATATTTGTTACCTCCATCTTCCTATAATTAATTTAGAGAAGAGAGAGCTTCGATAAAATTTGTGGTAGAGATGAGATGGCCCTTATCGAAGAACAAACAATCTGTTGTAATTTGTTTTATTCGTAATATATTGTAGTTGCAGTTTAAAAATGTATGAGAAAATGTGTACTGGTTGCTTCCATTTCTTTGTAGAACTTTTGGTCGTTTAAAATACTATGAATATAAATTAGGTTTATGCTAGGTGTGCTTCCCATAGAGTAAATATGAAATTAGGATTTACTTTTATTCACACCCACATCAAAAAAGAATAATCAGTTTGTCAGTCATTTTATTCACGTTTTTAAATATTTACATACAACATTTTATATTTACAAAATGTGAAACGTTCAACAATCTTATTATTACAAACATTCTGCTTAGCTTAAGATTTGGCAGTTCTATTATGTTCAACATTATGATTTACTCTGCTTGCTTGTCTTTTTCCGCTGTTTTTTTTTCCTATTATTCTCACTCGGTGTGGTTGTGTGTGTCTTTCTAGTTATTCCTAGTGTATAAGTGTTCAGTGATTATTTATTTTCGTAAGGCAGTAAATTGCACTGCAAAACGCATTGACAATATATCATATTTAATTGATAAAGTGCAATATACCAAAACTGACTCCAGTCCAAAACATAGTAATGTTAGTTTAAACGTAGCCCTTCCCCTCTCACAAAATTGTCTATATTTAACGTAAATGTTTCTTCTACTTTTATGCATAATTTGCACATAGCGACATCGACACGTGGAACTACGGACTCAGTACAATTATAGAATAAATGGAGGGTCTCGTATTAGAAGCTGATTTTTTTTCAAGTCTAATGAAATATTCGGACTCTTACGAAACTACAAAACGAAAAAGGCACATCTGTTACATGATAAATGTACAGTTGTTAGCATACCGACAATGAACATAGCACCATTAAGTTAAAAATGGATTTTATTCCTTGTCAGAATAATCTGTGCAAGGTTAACTGAAAGCTGTTCAGATCCGAGCCTTATTATGTCATTGAATTTTTGTGTGTGTATGTGTCTTTGTTGGCCAAATCTTTCTTTTATTAATATCATTTTAGTGAAGTGTTACGGTAGTTCGAATACCTGTCATCAGTTTAATGATAACATGAGGTGGCTTCTTCGTGGCATATTACAAGGATGGATTGCATTAAATTTCTATTCAGTTGGTTATCCGTTCTACACAAAAAAGTGGCATTTTTTTCCCCTTACAGGAGACTGCTTATATGTTCTTACATTCCTACTATTTAAGTTCACAGAATACATCTTTATGAAAGTTTTGCTCAGTCAAAACATTTGATTTTTGTAATCTACTTCTACATTAAATCACACTTCCGTCATACATCAGGTGATTCGATTTTTTTTTGCATAGTGAGAAAAAGGGTAGACATTAAATTATTTTATTGCTACGTATTGTTTCCTGATTTGTTAAGGTACACAAGAGTGGTATATTTATTTACCGTGTCTGATTTAGTTGCTTTATTTGTAATCGAAGGTTTATTCGTTTTAAATCTTTAGTAATGTTCGTTTCCTTTTGTAAGATCACTTCTGAAAGTTATAAACAAGCGAAAAGGTCCCTTCCAATATGTTCCAGTATAAATAATTATCTTGAAGCCAGTAAGTTTATGCGTCTTTTCTTTTTCTCTTTATACACAGAGAATAATGAAAATTCGCGCCCACAGGAATAACTAATTACTCCAAGACAATTTCAAATACACAAAATTTTCCTGAGGAACATAATTTTCGTGTAAAGTGACCAAAAGTGACATATTTAAATATATAACCTTGGAATAAGGGGTCCCGAGTTCGATTCCCGATGAGGACATAAGTGGTTTGGAGTTCACGTTAAACTGTAGGTCCTTCCCTTCGGACGTTAGCTTCATCTGATGGAGGGCAATGGCAAACCACCGTAGGTTCACTTTGTCCAGGGACTTTCGTGTTAGGACCTATCTTCGGGCAGAACACCCATTATCATCATCATCATCAACCTTGTAGAAACAAAATGTTTCTAGCACATTTTACATTTTAAGCAAAATTCAAAGAAGGTGATAAAATCTTATTTATTTATGCCTTTCAAGGTATGCTCATTGAAAGAAGACAATCATTGAAGGGAAAACGATAACGTGGAGTGCTTTTATCCGTAAGATGACAAATGCAGAGTATTTACAAAAGAATGGTGGGGTTTCTTAAGTGAATAAAATAGAACATTTGTGTATGCCGAAAATCTTTGTGCAAAGCCAATTCTAATAGCATTCTTGTGCACTGGACGATTTGCCATAATATTCCTCAACAAAACTTCCACATGCAGTGGAAAGGTTTGACATCGATACCACCAGAGGGGCTGCTTCGATCGAGGTGCAAGGAATTCTTCATATACTTAGAAAGTTGACTGTGCTGTGGTAGTTCAGTTGTTAGAATCCCAACAGGCAACTGGAAACTCATGTTTGAGTCCCGGTCTCGGCAGTGACCAATTTTTCTATATATTTGGCAGATATATTGTGTAACTCGCCTCATTAGTAAGAGCAGTTGCCCGGGTTTCAGATGCGTTACGTGATATGCTTACTACGGGGCTACAGTTTCCGAAACTGGCGAGTCAGCAGAAGACACCCGATTCAAATTTGTTACTACAATACAATGGGTTTTCGAAAGGGCGCACGATTTCTCTAAATGGGACAGTACCGCAAACTCTATTCTCCAAATGGGCGGAGTTTATGCCCCAATTTTCACAGGTATTTGCGAGTTTCCCCTCAATAGTATTCTATAGTGCTGGATTTTTTGTGCTAACCTTCTCCTGTAGCGACTACCATATTCACCAGATCCTTCACCGTGTGCGATTTTTTTTTCATATTGGGAGTTCGTTAGTGACATAGTTTACGTACCATCATTATCCACCAAGATGTTCATGGCCCGATAGAACGTGCATTGCAGGCTATAACACCGAACATGTATGGCAGGAATTTGATTTTTGTGTGGGTGCCCAAATGTGCACATATTGAAGGACTGTGAGTAGCACATCTGAAACTTGGTCAGCTGGTTTCCCTAATTTCTCAAGTTACACTCGTGTAAGGGAACAAATAACTATAATATTCATTTACAAATCCCCCACCATTCTTTTATGAATAATTATATAATTTTAAGAATAAATTAAGAAAAGTTAACATTGAAACAATTACAGGTAAAATGCATTTACAACGAACGTCATTATAACGAAATTTCCGTGAGAACGAATTCTTGTTCTAATACAATATTCAGTACAACGAATTTTCGTTATAACGAAATAAAATCGCAAGTCTTGTAAAATTCGTTATAACGGGACTTCTATCAAATATAGGATGACAACCTAAAATAAGTCCCACTCACCAGAGTATCCCGCGTGAGTGGAGCTGGTTTCGAGCTACTGGCCTTGTGTAACGCAACTGGAGAAATATATGCATTGAAAACAAATAATTTGTAATCGTAAAATTCAGATATAAATTATGTTACTTAAAATGGAAAATATGGAGAAATGAGAGTACTCTTCAAATTGAAATAAGTGCGGTATATGAAGAACGAAGTCTGGTGTGAAGTAGATGAGAAAAGAGCTAATATACGGAAGACGGAATGAGCAGAAATATAAGAAATTACTGCAGATTTATACCAGTTTTCAGTTAAATCAACGATTGGTTAAATCGTGAACTCACACGCAAGTAATGGTGATAAATCTGGGATATTACAGTGACCTAATGTGGAAGATCAGGATTAGAAGATCGCAATTTCTTGAAAATCAGCTTGATCGCGGATTTAACGTGGTCGTTTAGTTTCTTATATCATTTTGACTTACAGAACTCACGATAAACAAACATAAAATGGAAACAAGAGCCAGCAGAAATTAGAAAAAAAAAAAAATCTGACGTAATCACTACGCGTTGTTTACTCATTGGATTTATTACAAGGTGTATTGAAAGCAGCTTTCAAAGCTCCTTGCTAAGAGATGAGAATTCAGAATTTTACGACTGTATAACAAAGTCAAACATAAACATTCCTTGTTTTCCGAAGATCACAATGAAAGCTGTTATCAGTGTGTATATTATGTAGAATGTTTGTGTGAAACATACTTCACTGTTTAAAACTAATTCATGCTTTCTTTGTAGGAATGCAATGACAGTGGGACCAAACTTCACATTGCCACTTCATTCTTGCGAAGAAACCGAACCACCACTAACAGTTAGTATGTCAACTGAGAGAAATGTCAGTGGTAGTGGAATTAACTCAGATAGTTCAGATGGAAGTTCCTCGTTACATGTTGGGAAAAAACGAAAACTATTCACAAATAAGAACACCAATAAAGGACTGGATAAATGTCGTGATAATAATAACACGGAGCAACGACCTAAACGAAAACGAAAGAAACGACGAGAGACGTTCATAGAATGTGAATTATGTGGAAAAACTTACGAGAAGCGACACATGAAAAAGCATTTAGAATCACACAGTACGGAAAGAAACTTTGAATGTGAAATATGTTCAAAGAAATTTAAAAGTGCCCAAACGTTGAAAATTCACGAGCAAGTTCACGCAGAAATTCGTAACTTCCCTTGCTCATTTTGTGACAAGAGTTACGCTTCTGAAGCGTACTTAAGACTTCATGAGAAACGGCATTCACAGGAACCTCGATTTGTTTGTCGTTTTTGCAATAAAGGATTTTATGAAAAATTTAACTTTCAAATCCATGAAAATCAACACACAAATGAAAAAGTGTACGAATGTGAGATATGCGGCTCTCAGTTCGTTTCTTATATGACTTTCCATAATCACAAGAGGAAACATAAAGATATAAGTTATAGCTGTCCAGTTTGTGGGAGGACTTTCTCAGAGAAACGACGCCTTAATGTGCATATGGAGTCTCATAATCCGTCTGACGCTCCAAGGTCAACGTTTGTTTGTGACGTATGTGGGAAGAGTTGCACTCAGCGGAAGTCCTTTAAGGACCACATGAGAATACACACAGGGGAGAGGCCATATGTGTGTGAAATATGTGGAAAACGATCCCGCACGTACCTCTTACATACTCAGCATTCCAAGACTCATACAGGGGAGAGACCTCATGTGTGTAGCGTCTGTAACAAAGGATTCACTCAACGCACGAGTCTTGTCATTCACCAGAGATCTCACACAGGGGAAAGGCCTTATCAATGTTCTGTATGTTTGAAATCGTATACATCAAATTCAGCATTAGTAACACATAAGAAGTGTCACGGTAGTTAGAAAAGACATGGGTCAATCTGTTAAGAAGTTTAGGGGTTGTGGCAAACTGACAAATATTATTGACTTACGAAAACTTTACAGTCAATATTAAGGTATTTATCCCAACACTGCCTTCAATGTTAAGGTATTTATCTCAACACTGTCTTCAATAAAACCCTCGCACTACCAGGATGGGAGCTACTTCGTGCCCTCCATATTTTTTTTAATCATATTGTTAATAGTTTGTTTAAAAATCTTTAAAATAAGTATAATTGTTCAGTATGTTTAGCTAAATCATAGGCGTTACGGTGGCGCAATTTAAACGTTTGTGTCAAATTTCCTTTCTTTCGGCTCCCGTTGGTAGGAGACGTGACTAAAATTTCGAAGTATCGCTCCCAGATGGCAGTATTATAAGTAGTTGTTTCCCCCTTTTCTAAACTTTGCGGTTAGACTTATGCCCACAGGCGCATCAGGTGTCACTGTTGCCAACTTATTGTAAAAACTCAATTTTTCAAATTTCCATACATTTAGACTTACTTATCCATATTGATTTACACCAAATTTTGCTCATATGTGCATTAGGAACTGGGAAAGATCATAGAGGTATATCCAGCGCCACAGTTGTCAGTGTTGCCAACCCTGTTCAATGATTTAATATTTCCAATTGTTCCATACCGTTGAATTTATCAGCACCAGCACGTACTGAAGCATGTCATAGAGTTACATCATTCGCCGTAGCTGTTAGTGTACCAATCAATTTTAAAAACTCGGTTACTAAGTATTCTTTGTAACACGAGGTACCAATTTGTACCCACCTTTAAAAAACAAATGTATCTGATTGTTGGTTATACCGTACTATTATTGCTTGTATTTTGTTGAAATCGATAAATTTATGTTTACTTGGCTAAAATGATATATAATTGAATTGGGCACTGGTTCGTGTTTTTTATATTGCGAGATGCATTTATTTTTTTAAGGTGGGCACAAAGTATGCCCCGTTGGCAGTCCGTGTTACAAAAAATACCTTAGTAGTGCGAGAGTTAAGGTATTTATCCCAACACTACCTTTAGTATTTACGTTTTTATGCCAACACTGCCTTCAGTATTAAGGTATTTATCCCATCACTGCTTTCAATGTTAAGGTATTTATTTCAACACTGTCTTACTCTTTAAAAATTCTCTTCATAGAAAGTAAGAACCAAGCTCTTCAAGAAGTGTTGAATTACTTCTTTCATCTTCATCACTGTTCCGAAAACCTGTCTTCTCGGATTATCATGCATTTTCCCCTGTTTTCTGTATGGATTGTGGGACGACTGGATCGAAGTTCATCAATAATGTCTTTGCCCCATCCTTTTCACTTAGATCATAACACTGTTCCCGTACACTAGAACAAGCTTCCCCTAAAATTCAGTTTCTGACTAATAATGAGTTCATTGATAGTAGAAAATTGTCCTCTTGTTTCTTTGATCATATCTGTAACAAATCTTATCCAGCGGTTATGGTTACGAACTTGGATCGGCAAATGCCGAGATAGTACAAATACCCTGGACGCTTCCTAGAATATGAACGAGTCGGAAGTTCTTTTCGTAACATATACACCTGCATGTGTAGGGTAATAAAGAGTTAGTCCACTTCGGCCTGTATATTTTTGTTAGTGCTCTTGCTGTGCAGACATAATTTGAATGTGAGAATCAACGTCTACATAATAAAGATGGATTTTAAAAAAAATATTTCGCAATATTTAGTAACGCTACGTAGTATTATCAGACTGCCGAGAATTATACATTGAACATCCATTGTAATTCTAGTCACAATTACTATGGAAACGTAAGGAATATTAATAGGTTATGTAATGAATTCAACTACGAGGGTTAAATCATAAGTCATGGCAACTTTTCTTTTTCTTTCGAATGGGGGATAACAGGACAGATCGAAGATACACGTTGGAAAGCTTATGGCATTGTACTGTCGAGTGGCACCACCAGATGGTGTATGTGAGTAGAGCTGCATGTCTGAGCACGCCCCGAAGTTCAGTAGGTGAGCGACAGTGGTCCGAAATGGAGGTCACGAAGAGTGAACAACGTGCGTATGTAAAAAAAGCATTTCTCCGCGGCAGGAATGCACGGAAATGCCACAGAGTTAGGGAGGCACTAGATGCGCGTGCCCTACCCTATAAACAGTGGCGAGGTGGATAGCGGCTTTGAAACGGGGCAGAGTGTCTACTGCCGATCTGCCGCGCAGTGGGCGTCCTGTGTCCTCGGACAAGGATGTTCGGGTGATGGTGCTGGAACAGTGCTTACGCGATGATAGGCGCTGGACATTTGCGGAATTAGAAGACCAAACAGGGATCCCGGCAAAGACAGTGCAGCGTATTTTACGAGAGGAGCTGAACATGCGGAAAGTTTGTGCGAAGTGGGCGCCACATCAATTAAGTGAGATACAGAAGTGGACTCGCTGCGAAACATGTCGCATCAATCTGTAGAGATTTCAGGAAGAAAGGGATGCCATGTTGAAACGCATAATTGCAGTTGATGAAACATGGGCGCGTGTGTATGAACCAGAACTCTAGCGACAGTCCAATGAATGGCGTTATCCTGGGTCACCACGGAAACACAAGTTTCGACAAAACCCTTCACCAACAAAAGTCATGACCATTCTGGCGTATGACTGTCAAGGTGTTCTTGTATGTCATCCAGTGCGTGAGGGGAACACTGTCAATATGCAGTATTACAGGAATTTTTTAGTGTCACAGTTGCGTCGTGCAGTATGTACCAAACGGCCGCAGCTTTTGAACAACGCTATTATCCTACACGATAAAGCAACAGCTCACACGGCAGATAGTGTCAAGTCTCTTTTACAGCGGTGGGGATGGGAAGTTCTTCCACACCCGCCATATTCTCCTGATCTTAGTCCTTGCGATTATGATCTGATCCCCAAAGTGAAACAGACATTGTGACAGCATTTCTACGCGAGGTGGCTCACGTTAGCGCTTCACAACAAGCAGATGGTATTCAACGTCTTCCTCTTGGCTGGCAACGAACCGTCGATGAATATGGAGACTACTTCGAAGGTTGCTAAACATCCAGGGTAACTTGCGAGACCTGCACATTCTGCGATTGTAAATTCTGTGTAAGTAGTTTTGTGTAACTGTTACTCATATGATTATAAACCAATGTTTTCCGGTTGCCTGTGTTTTGCTTGTTCCCCAAGAGGTCCTCCTTCATCCAGCCTTCCTCTGGTTAGGCCATTCGACAACCCATGCCATAAGCTTTCCAACGTGTATCTTCGATCTGTCCTGTTATCCTCCATTTGAAAGAAAAAAAATAGTTGCCATGACTTATGACTTAACCCTCGTATTTATGAATTTGGAAAATTAAATTAATAAACTACTACTTTTTTGTGTAACTTAAAAGCAGTTTCTCAGTTTTCTGTCGATTTTTATCCTTGTCATTGGCCTTCAGTGTTATTCTTATGAGTAGCTCGTGGACCAGTTCACGTGGCAAATGCCTTTGTTATACCTTGAATCTAGGAAGTTAGGAACCAATTATAATCTAGGAACCAATTATAATTTACACATACAAGTTCGGAAAATATAATTACATACGCGACTTCGAGTGCAGTGAGATATGAAAACAAAATGTGCAATAGGCAGTAATAATTTTCTCCTCCCGTACTAATTTAGTGTAAATAAGGGCATACTCGAAATGTTTCCATCCAGAAAGTCATCTAAATCAGAATCTAACGGATGGCCATAGCTATGTTATTTGAAGCAATAGATTTTGATTTACAAATTACTTTTTCTTAATCCACAATCATTCTGGAAGATGGATTTAATATTCCGATTATACTGTTAACAGTTTAGTGCGTTGAGCCTTATCTCCTTGGGATTCTGAGGAAATCGATAATAATTACACTGACAGGCAATGAAAACGCACCTCAGATGATATTGGTACTGGAACGTGGTAAACAGGGACGAACTGACCCCATAACAAATAATAACGTTTCAGTGCTAAAGCAATCAAGTGTAGCAAAATAGTGCGTTGTGGGACCGCCTATGGCGTCGCGACACTGTTCCGGATGATATGAAACGTCATACTGATAGGAGATTCCACAACGTATTGATCACGTGCTATTTTTCGACCCCCGTACGTATCCTTGTCTGTTTTACAACGTAAATGTTTTTATTGGTTCACATCTGTCTGTGTGAACCATTTCAACACTATTTCCATTTGATACATAATCCTTCAGGATAGGACATTTTGAATATATTAATTGTCGATTTTCTCCGAACTCCAATGGGATAGAAATTTACTCTAATCGATTGCTCTCATCAAGATCTTTCGTTTTGCATATTACACTTGATTTCCGTCGTGATTATGCCAGAAGTCCCCGAAGTCGACAAGATCATTTATTAGTTGAACCACACTACCAAGTTTATCAGTTTTTAACACCATGAAAAATCAATCAAGTGATCCAGTGGAATTAACAAAAATTGAAAGTAGTTAAGAGAGATTAAACATTAGTTACAAAATAATGCCAAACAATTATAATCTCTGTGGTTCGTGTAATTGGATAATGTTATTGGTTCTAACTATATCAGCTCTTTATATTTCTATCATGGAGTAGTTGTATGGTAATCTTTGAAAACGAGAGCGATCATTCGGTGGTTCTAATTGCTGTTCTTGTGCTAGATCTATATAACAATGTATTTAAGAATTATATCAGCGTCTTTTGCTAAATTTGGCAAAGTCATGCTCTGCTAACTGAATCGGTTTTATGTGGAAATTTAAATTATATAAAGGTTGCTGTTAGTAGTGCGTTGACTCTCAATATACCTAATTTATAATGTAACATGT
The DNA here is from genome assembly GCA_022664845.1 of Lepisma saccharinum. NCBI lineage: Eukaryota > Metazoa > Arthropoda > Insecta > Zygentoma > Lepismatidae > Lepisma > Lepisma saccharinum. Next base: position 66,943 of record JAGDQP010004790.1, read on the forward strand.
GTTAAGGTTTCATTTCATTGGCATCCATTGTAAATATTATGTGACAACACTTTTTGGTTACTCTGTGGACGATGCACACATTAGCTAACATTAAGGCAAAATATGCGTTATGGTTCTTACAATACGCTTTTCGAGTTGCCAGTTGAGGGGACGACACGTGTACAAACCATGCTCATTTTCACCATCTGGACTGATGCTTTCCCAGGATTTCTTCCACCAGGCGAAGATCGAAATAGTATCATAACTGAAGACTGTTACCTTTTCTATTCTTTATCCGGAAGTTGTAATCAGTCAGGAACGTTATCGCTCGAACTTCAGACGCCATGGACCCAAATTCAGAACAGTCCAGAATTGTTAATTAAATAAAAGAATAAAATAAAACTTTAACGAATCCGCTGCATATACACGTAATGATCTTTAGATTAGGAGCACCTAGCTAGTGAGGGATAAGTCCATCATTGTGGGCGATCACTGCTTACGTGCGTCAGAAAAGGTCTCACAAAATACGGAACATCCGCCATTACACATGGAGGTGAATAGTAGTCTTGAGATCCCGTTCCTGAATATCCCAGACATGTTTAATCGGGTTACAGTCCGATGTATTTGATATTATTTATGGCACTTAGGCAACTTTTACTCGGGGCCTTACAGTCCAATGACTTTAGGAGCCAACGCAGTGTTGAATTCATGGTCATATTTCTCGAAACAATTCGTAGTCACCGAGCCCGATGACAAGATTCGGTATCCTGTTGAAACATGGTATGGGAGTCAGAAAAGAGATACGGGTGCAGGTGGTCAGCTAACAGGCTCCTGTAGTGTTTAACATTCAAGGATTGTGGAATGACTGACTGTTCTAGGGCAGGCCAGCAGAACTTTCCTCACGCTTTGACACTTCTACCAGTGGTCCAACCAGAGAATACAGTTTCATGTTATTTAAACCAGATATTGACCCGACCATCTACGTGGCTGAGCAGGAAAGTAGATTCATCATTTCAGACAACTTTATTTCCTCTGTCTAGTGATTCATTTTTTTGGCTCATGTGAGCTATTGTTTGCAATGCTGCGGGACCGTCAGGGATACCTTGTTACTGTACGACTTTGCAACCCCAGTCGACTCATGGTGACTGTCGAAATTGGTCGTACACTGACTGGCGCATTATTACATTGGCAGGTCAGAAACAATAGAACTTGAATTTCAAGTATAAACAACGGTCTAAGGTGACTATTTGTTATATTATATATGCACAAATACAGCATAGTACAACTAAAAACACATTATTATATTTTCAGTTACCTTGACGTGATTGCCTGAGTACATCAACAGGTTTGTTGTACAAAAGCTTCTCAGCAAAAGTATAGAGGATCACTATAACCTTCGAGAGCGAACAATAGGGTAAGTCAATATTTATTCCATTGTGAGTCGTCGTTGCTGATATACCAGTCATGACACTCGACGCTCGCTTCTCGAATCAACCACATGTTCCCGGCCACTGTCTGATCTTCAGCTGGATACATGTTCATAGTTCCTCTAGTCTTGTTACGTCCTTGTTAGTGCGATACAGGAACAGCCAGCAAGTGCATCTGTTTCCAAAATACTGGCCCCGACCTTCCAAGCCCCCAACTATTTGCCCACGGTCATATTTCCTCACGTCGCCGCGTTTACACATGACTAGCAACTTCTCACCTCTCCTTAACAGAGCAGACGACAGAAGTTTCTCAGGCAGTCGATCCTAACGTAGTCCTCATGTTGAATAGTGTAATCGGTTTCTATGTGTCAGGTGCCACTTGTTTCTTAACAAAAGATCATTTAGTGTGAAAGATACATGCAGTTGGATCGTAAATCTTCGCTCCTTTTTTTTCCTTAATAGGCTTTCTACTTTTAGAGTTCTTGAGGAAGATAGAAGAAGTTATTCTAAATTTATTCGTGGTTGAACACTGCGTTTCAATTACGTAACCAGTTTAGTAAATCTTATAGTTTCTTTATCTTCATTATATATCTTTGATGTTACTTATATTTAATATTTTATCTTAATGATATGGATTGCGAATAAGCGGACCTAATAGTACTTCAGTGACAATGACTTAAGTAAAAGCATTCAGCCTATCATTCTCGTTACCAAATTAGTCCATGCCAGATTTTCAGATTGTTTTTCTTATCTGCAGTCGCAAATGAGAACGATATGTCGAAAGTAACAGCAACGTGTAACTAAAGAAATTTTATTTTTCTGTGCTCTTGTGTAATGTAGCGGACTTTCTCTTCAAAGGCAGGTAGACACAAAAACAAACAAGGGGGCCAGTGGCGCCCTGTTGCCAAAACAGGGCTTACCTAAAACTTCACATAACGTGACAAAACCTACCTGGGAGACAAGCCTACATTACGCCACAGGAGAAGGCACAAAACAAAAAAGAGACCGCTATCGGACCTGAAAACAAGGCGGGTACCTACCCACCAGTGCCTTGCTTCAGCCAAGGACCATCGAAGACAAAAAACGCACTAGTCAACGTTAATCACGAAATTTAGATAAGCTCAACTGATTTGACTGTTTCCTATTTGACGATTTGCCGAAGCATTGAATCAAAATATGAAGGACCTTCTCATATACACATGAAATAACACTTCGCGGACTGAAATACCGAAAGGTTGGGAACCTTTGCAGCAATACCACAGAGATGGTAAACTACCTACTTCTTAATAAAACCCTTAACACAAGGAATATCTGGTAAAATATTATTTATTCTTGCTTAAGAATAACAAACGCAATGCAAAAGAATGATTACTGAATTCCGTAAAAAAGAGACTGAAGAGAATCTTTAACATATCAAAAAGTGTTTTAAAGATGCTGTTAATTTCACATATCAGATGGTAAATTAATTGTTTACAGAAATGTTCTGCCTATGAGCAGAGACAAGATTTCACAGACTTTTCTTCCAAAAGATTAGGTTACTTTCAATTCCAAATATGGTAGACATTGTACACTTTATCCCAGTTAAACAAAATTTCTACAATCACCGAAGCAGAACATATCATTCTAAGAAAAATGATTAATTACAAATATAACTACTGGGCAAATATTTAACTTTGATATTTCAAATTCGTCGTCAAATATTTCGTAAGTATTTTCCATTTTTGTACTTAACACAACCTAACCATACAGTCAAGACATACAATAGTCGGGTTAGGAACAAATTTACAGAATGAATTTCTATGTGCCCTTACGGAACTTTGAAGGAGTTTTGAACTTTGCTTGCAATTGAAATAAAACATTGCGAATCGTTTAAATTTTTCTTTCAACAAAACGGACATACTGTAGAGATTTCGTGCAATATAAACCACACAAATTTCCGAACTGAACAAACAAAATGCTGAGTTGAGAAAGAATGTCCATTTGAAAAGTAGCATCAACTATAGTGCAGTGCAAGGTAAAATATTCAACACTTTCGAACCAAAGTTAACGTGCTGTAATTTCGCTATCTAAACATATGTGATTCAGAGAGAGAATGAGAAATTTAAGACATTAACCCATACATCGTGACTGTAAACCGACCCCCGATGCCTACCAAATTAAGCGGACATATCCACTTCACTCATGTTTTCACTAGTAAAACAAACCACTGACATGCTGAAGGTACACTAATCACTTTCACACACACTGAAGAAAAGGGGTTTAGAGCCACAGATGATTATATTTATTAATAAAACGGAAGAAAAGAACCACTGCACATCACATATAACACAAAAATCAACCCTCAAACTGATGAACCACCAGAAGCACACGTCGTTCGCTTCTAAAGGATGGGTCATGATAAGGGCCAGTTTCTGCCTGGCAATGGATTGTTATGAAAGTTGAGATCTGTAATCTACACGATATTCCGCGTCAAATTTCGTTTAGATTATGTTGAGATCATTTCCGGTTGTCCCTGTAGAGCGTCCGGAAGTTACCCCTTATTCCAACCTTCGAAAAGTCGAGGTGGGTCCGTGTTAAACGGATTTGCGTGGAAAGCGCCAACATGACGGGAGAAGTCGTAATAATGTTTTGTTCCGCTGATAAAAGCGCACAAAATAACCAAATAGCAAGACCACAGGTGTATTTGGTACATTATGAGAGCAATTTGTTTAGGAAAAAGCGTGTTCGGTGAACCTGTATTTCGCCATCAATATTCGTTTTCGGAGTTGTAGTAACAATAGAACGGACACTCAGAACAACACCAAAAGTATGCCAAACTGTAGTATGATATACAGATGCTTATCAGAATAATGGAAACACCTGTAGTTGGCAACACGTCAGATGTATGGGCTGGCAGTGGTGTCGTGGCGACCGCAGCGCCGGACTGCTGGTGGTGGTGTGTTAGGTCGGTCTCCATACTACGTCAGGCGTCGTGGAACAGGAGTGTGCAGTGGCTGCAGCAGACGGAGGTAGTGTAAAATGGGAGACATCTCAGAGTTTCAAAGAGGGCAAATTGTTGGTGCGCGGTTATGTGGAGTGAGTGTGACGGCAGTGGCTAGTGTGTTAGGTGTGTCGCCAGGGACAGTGTCGAAGGTGATGACGGCCTACACAACACACGGGAAAACCACATCGGGGAAGCGGAACAGTGGGCGGAAGAAAAGCATCAGTGACAGGGCACGCCGGGTATTAAAGCGCATTGTCACGCGGAACCGTCGTGCCACTGCGGCGCAAGTGACGGAGGAACTCAATCAGCACCTCCCCCAACCTGTTTCGACAATCACAGTCCGCCGCGAATTACATGACATGAACTTACGGGGTCGTGTTGCACGGGCCAAACCTCTCATCAGGGACCAGAACGCTTTAGCACGCCGCAAATGGTGCCGCGACCATGCAACTTGGACCGTTGACGACTGGAAACGTGTGGTATGGTCGGATGAGTCACCATTCACCCTATTCCAAACCACGGGCCGTGTTTATGTGTGGAGAACGCCCAAAGAAGCGTATGATCTGCAGTGTCTCCGCCCAACTGTGAAACATGGCGGCGGCACGGTGATGCTGTTGGCCGCAATATCATGGTTTTCATTGGGTCCTGTGGTCACACTTTGCGGACGCATCACTGCCAACGATTATGTCGCAATTTTAGGAGACCACTTGCATCCTATGGTCCGGATGTTGTTCCCGGACAATGACGCCATATTCCAGGATGATAATGCACCCATTCACACAGCTGGAGTTGTTGCAGCGTGGTTTGAGGAACATCGGGATGAAGTTCAACACCTCCCCTGGCCCGCCCAATCCCCAGATCTCAACATAATTGAACATCTGTGGTCCATCTTGGAAACACGACTCCGGCGACGATTTCCACCTCCATCCTCTCTCACAGAACTGGCCGATGCCTTGCACGAGGAATGGTGTAATATTCCACTTGCTACCATTCACGACCTCTATGCCTCCATCCCACGTCGCATCAAGGCTGTTCTGAAGGCGAAAGGTGGCCCGACACCATATTAATCTGGTAAGTTGCACTTTCGTTCAGGTGTTTCCATTATTCTGATAAGCATCTGTATCTACTTGAACATACTACAAACTCATATTGTTCTGGAAATCCGCTATATATTAAAAAAAAACTTTTCACTTTATTTTGCATGTATGATATGAATCCACAGTGAAGCAAAAAGTTCAATTGTGCAAACAATAAACTATCAAATGAAAAGATGTGCAGACATCGGGGTTAAATATCGTCCTGAAGAAAGCTTAATAGTCTTCTTCATCGTCAGTCCAGTCATCATCCACCTTACTCTGGGCATCTTCGACGTAATCCTCATACGATGCAGAGCCATGGAATGCGGTTGGTTGTGGCTGCGAAATCCAAGGTACCACAAGACCGAAGCTACGTGAGCGCAGCAGCATATCACCCTGTACCGGCCTTGAACTGGCAGTACCATCCCAGGATATCAACAAGATCGTATTTTATCCAGGAAGTGTAGGTGCGGGAACCCGTGTGGCGAGACTGGATTTTAACACTAATGACATCATCCTCTTGCTGATTCAGAAATAATTCATGGGCGCCTCCAGTGTTCACGTGCTCCCCAGTATAGTTTTTGATTGTTTGAGCTGGTATACGGCAAGAGTTAGTACACGCAGCATCTCTTCGGACAATAAAGGAAAGTTCGGGAGATCTGCCGCATCCATCGGATCCCATTTCATTTTGCTGCGCTCGCGGTCCCAACCTTTCTCGTATACCGTTGTTTGGAGTTCGTTTTCTTTGTGAAGAAGAGACCGCATCCTTCGTGCAATGTACTCGTCGTGGGAGCTATCAAGTATGAATAGAGGCCGAAATGTATTGTAAAGCGCACAAACAATGCGCACATAGTCCCCAATAAATGGAATCTGGGTATTAGGCATAATGTGTTCCAGGGCTTTCCATCTCTTCATTCTGGAATTGGCATATTCGACAACCCATCTGATTTTTGTTACCATACGAGACTGGTTGGCTTCGATTGTTGTATGTTGCTTCTGCGTTTTTGGAAGGAAGCACGGCATTTGGCTATGGAATCCGAGGTCTGCCAGTAGCTGCAGTGAGTCCATGAAACTTCGGTCTACGACGAATACATCGTCTTCTTATAACCAGGCACGCATCTCTTCAACATCCGCACGGAGAATTTTATCCGTAATCGCTGCATCGGAACCTTTAGCCCAGTAAGGACCCAACACAGAGAGCACATACCCGTCACTGCCGACGATCATCATAGGTTTGACAAGAGGACGATGTTTGTGCATACTAAACGAGCCCTTCTGGAACGCATAGTTCATAGCTCTTCTCAATGTATATGTACGTTCCATCGACCACAATAACTGCCAGATCTTTCATGTCCGCCATGATGTCTTTGACCAACGGTCTGGTGTGCTCTCGAATGAAGTCGCCCCTTGATTCATCCGAGATGTAAGGGAACAAAACACTTCATTAGAGCTTTCCTGGCTTTGTGAATTGCTCGTGAGCACTGTTGCTTTGCGATTCCGAAAAGAGTTCCAATGACTCCGGACAGTCCTGTTCTCAGTTTAACCAAGAACAGTCCTAGCGCCGTTTTCGCTGAACGTATCTGGGTATTGCGTATTTCGTCTCTGACGTAAACAAACAGCGCATTGAACTGGGCAGACTTTAAGCCTGTCAGATTGTAACAGTCGGCATCAGTCATTGTCGTGTCGAAATTCTAATTCCTATTTGCAAGCGCGTACTCCCTCAACGCTGTCAGCAGCTGCACAAGTTCAATTCGGTTGAAGTTGGATTCGTCGTGTGTCTCATTTAGATCCGTCACGTTTGGCTTCACGTTCTTCCCATGGAGATGATCTGCGCAGCACCTGGAGCCGTCTGGCACTATTACATTAAACTTAATATATATCTGCGCTTTTGCCTGAACGGGAAGTGCAATCAACTGGGAACTGTTTGGTCAGATAATACACTTGTTGTAAGCAGCAGGGGGCCTCCTCAGGGGAAGTGTTATCGTTTTTAGGCTACTGACACACTTCTGTTTTGCTCCTGGTACGAACTGTGGATCCTGATCCGTGCCTTTTATGAAACGTCGTTTGGTGGACTGTCTACCGTAACCTTCCGCTGGTCTGTCTCTGATCGGTGTTGAGGATAGATCTGATGGTTGATCATGGGTTCAAGTTGAGGGTTGGCTTGATGGTATGTACTTGTTTGGAGTTGCGGTACTGACTGATGACTTCTTGTGGGCCGAGGTTGTAGTCTGGTCGGACGTTGTTTCCTGCCTAGCAGTTTTCGTCGTTTTGGGTTTCTTTGGCATATCCTTGTAACAGCGAAGACACAAGAATTCTTTCTTTCCACATCCCGCTGTATATATTCGGGCAGACGTGACATCACATTTTCACACCACAATATTCTAAACAACAGCAACTACCCAGTTGTCGAACGTACCCTGTTTCGCGGTGTTTATAATACCACGTTGTGCGCTTATCACAAAGAATGTCTCCACCCTCCCACACAGCACGAGCAGAAGGGATTAACAAACCGGCGATATGATTCTCATGGAGACGCAATTCTAGCTCTTGCAATATTTTCATTTGATAGTTTATTGTTTGTACAATTGCTTTTTTTTTTTTTTGCTTCACTGTGGATTCGTATCATACATGCGAAATAAAGTGAAAAGTTTTTTTTATATATATAGCGGATTCCCAGAACAATATGAGTTTGTAGTATGTTCAAGTAGATATATCATACTACAGTTTGGCATACTTTTGGTGTTGTTCTGAGTGTCCGCTCTATTGTTACTACAACTCCGAAAATGAATATTGATGGCGAAATACAGGTTCACCGAACACGCTTTTTCCTAAACAAATTGCTCTCATAATGTACCAAATACACCTGTGGTCTTGCTATTTGGTTATTTTGTGCGCTTTTATCAGCGGAACAAAACATTATTACGGCTTCTCCCGTCACTTTGGCGCTTTCCACGCAAATTCGTTTAATACGCACCCACCTCGACTTTTCGAAGGTTGGAGTAAGGGGTAACTTCCGGACGCTCTACAGGGACAACCGGAAATGATCTCAACATAATCTAAATGAACTTTGACGCGGAATATCGTGTAGATTACAGATCTCAACTTTCATAACAATCCATTGCTAGGCAGAAACTGGCTCTTATCATGACCCATCCTTTACCCAATATGGACGGAGGAACGACAGCCAGCAAAAATCTAAGTAGCTTTCACCTTGCTGAATCTTGAAGAAGACAGCTACCAAACTTGGATATATTTATCAGACAAGGCTGTTTTTGATTTTTATAAACTTTTAATTCTGGGCTGCATAATTATTTATTTCATATGTGCAATTTTCGAAGGCAGCCTGTTTAGTGAAGCATTTACACCTCGACGGCCATAACAGTACTACTGATCGGCCACAGCCAATCAGACGAGGATTGAAACAAATAAAAAAAGCGGAAGGAATGTGTGACTTAACCACCAAAATTTCTCCACAAAAATAAATCAACATATCAGGTCATTAAATTTATGAAGATTTAAAACGAAAGAAAAATCGTTGAATAAAATAATTTAATAAAATATGCAAAGAATAATTAAGTAATAAAGTGAAGAAACAATAAGAATAAACATCCCGCCAATACAACAATGAGAGAGAGAACCTGAATGGTTCGGCTTCATTGACATTTGTCAAATAAAACACTGAAGTTTAGCCGAAGACGAAAAAGTATCACCGATAAAGCACGAACAAAAAAGAAAAAGAAGATACACAAAAAAAAAGAGAGAGAGAAAGAAAGATATGTTGCGACAAACCAATCGGGGGTCGCTACACTTGCGGTACCTAAGATTTCCAGTTGTTGCTAAGCGAGTTTTCAAAACTAACGGTAGGTGATACTACGTTTTAGTTATCCTTCTCCGTGGTGAGGACAAGAGAAATTTTGTATTTTGCTATATATTTACAGCTCGCTTATTTCCATTCAACAGTCAGAAAAAAACAACTTTTATTTATTTAATTATAACGGGGCTGTCCTGTTTGAAAAGAAATAATTAAAACTGAAGATCAAATTAACTCAGTTATAAATTGAGAAAGAGCATTTTTTTTTAAATCTAATTTTAAATGAAAAGATAGGAAATAGTTATAATTGTGCTTTAAAGACAACTGTCATCTCGTGGGCTGTTTGATGATACAAATCTCGGATATGTATCAATCTCTTTTTATTATGAAGAACAAGAAAATCAGGTGTGATAACCCCAAATTTCGTTAGGATATTTTAAAAAAAGATGGCTACTATAAAAAATAAAATTTAGTATTTGGTGTATACGAAAGAAATTAGAGTCGAATCACGTAATTCAAATAAATTACCAAAAGCATTATCCAATATCACCATTGAAAGATAAACATGGCTCCCTCAGTTTCTCCTAATTGTAAAATATTGGACATAGTTTAGTGTATCCAATTGTATGTTTCCTGGGGCGTAAAATTCAAATATGCAGTCGAAAACGCTATAATAGCAAGATATAAGGAAGTCAAATTTTAATGAACGAAGCCAAACACATTTTCATTATATGCCATCTTATATCCAGCAATGAACTGGGATAGACTTTTTCTCCAAGTCCTTAAAAGGCACTTTAAAATTATATATCGACCACAGATAAACAAATTTACATTTTAAAACATACCTAGTATAGTCGTAAACTGGTCACATAGCGCACTGTGGTGCACTACAGCAGATAGATTGTGCCATGTCAGTGCTGCTTTCGTTCCAGCAAGAGACAGTGTAAACATAACTTCGGTCTCTGTAGTAAAGAATATTTGAGTGCTATTAGCGGAAATCGAGAATATCGCAGATTGTGCAACGGGCTATCGTCAAGTTCTGACAAATATTGGGTCATCCGGGAAGTTTTCTCCTTTGCCTTTGCTCACTTTGAAATGAAACGGCTCCGCACAGTAGCAACATATTTACTCAAAATAACCACCATTCTGCTCAGTATACTTTTCCCAACGAGATACAAGTGCTGCGTATAGGGAAGCCTTATGTTCACCTACACACATCAGAGGAGTAACCGCTTTGAGGTATGGTGGTTGAAGATGTAGCCTTCGAGCTGAATCTTACCTTTTATCCTGCAAACAGGGTAAAATCAGGAAACTTACGAATTACTTAAATGAGTAGAGGAGGCACACATACATTTTACGGTTATTATAAAACTAAAGGATTTACAATGAATAACAAATTAAAAACAAGAGATCGGAAAATATTTATATACGTGCACTTATCCTACACTATAGCAAGTTTCAGAGCATGCCCTACACCAATGGTTCAATCCGTGGTTTGAGGAACCGTATTGTCTGTAAATGAATATTTGAACATTTTGAACTTAATCAACGAATAAACTGTTTGCAAGGTAACTACCTAATTCCGGATGCCGAGTCTGCAACTGGCGTTCTTTACAGTTTATAAAGAGTTTTGAAATAATAAGACATGTTAAGTTGAGGAGTTGGACGCCAACCTTTACAAATGAAGATAGTCACTAACCTGTTATAAAATTTACGAAGGATCGTGCCATATCGGGAAAGTTAGAGGCAGTCTTCTAGTTGAGGGCACCAGATAAGAAGAAGGGTGATTAAGGGAGTATTCGGTTTTTATATATGCTAAGTAAGGTGGGGCAGGAAACCGGTTCTATGACATGTCACACCAGGCCTGCATCACTATCTGTAGAACATGGCCAATTATGGTCGTGGTCGACGGTTAGTTGCATGACTAGATGTTTATCGTTACGTGTACTTTCCCAAGTTTGTAGACATTTCCTTTGGATTGATCACGAGTGGCATGAATTGTCTGTTGTTGTCATTACTGCATCAGGTTATTACAACCACGCCTTGACAGCTACAATTCATCCAAACGCGTCAACTTTTATTTCTCTTTTAAACAGTCAAAACGAAGACTATTTCAATAAACAAAAATAGGGTTGGGAAAATTATTGTAGGAATTTGATAATGGGTTTCGGGTCATTAAAATCAACTGCAACACAAGTGTGTGGATTTCCCTAGAATAGAAACTCTTGTCTCTAGATTGAACGAACTCATTGAAAGCGTTTTTCACATCATCAAGTTGTCGAAAACGTCTGTCTTTCAGGAATTTATCGAGAGTCTGGTGGAGGTGACAGTCTGTGAGCGAAAGATCGGCGGAATATGATCGATGCGGGAGTATTTAGATTTTGACGTCCATTAATTTTTGCAGGGTCTTCCTTGCACGGTATGGTTTTGCATTGTCTTGCAAAAGGATTGGACCAGGTCTGTTGACTAGTGCTGGTTACTGGATCTTCAGTTTCTGATACACTACATCCAATTCATTACAGTAAGAGTCCTCTGTAATAGATATTTCCGCCCATAAAATTCATTTTATCTTATCCTCTGTAATAGTGGAACCTGGTGTGAGGAATCTCCAACACTCCACCAACCAATGACCGTAACTTTCTTCGGCTGCAACTCGGGTTTGGGTATGGATGGAGAAGTTTCGTTTTTATCAAACCACTGTGCCGTACACTTGTTTTATCATCTGAAACGTTTCGCTAGAGGATTTGCCTTTTATTTTTATTTTTTTTCAGAATTTTTCGTTTAGCTTATTGTTTAAGGACGATATTCTCTAGTTCCGCCGCTCGCAATCAATTACCTGTCACAACAGAAATCGTAATTCTGCTGGTACTGTATGCATGCGACTCTCTTTTTGGGACGCCAGAAGAACTGACATTTGACACAACTTATTAGTCATAGTACACATAATGCTATTTTAGAACATAACTTCAGAATCAGCATCCCTGTCGGTTTGAAAAAAATGTCTTCGTGTTCCTCGTTATTAACAACATTGTTACATTACTGAAAATCTCCACTTAACTGGTATATTTCAGTGTACACCATCTTGTTCGTAGCGCAGCTACAGTTCAGGCTACATTTTTGGTTACACCCACACCTAGTCAGCTCTGTGATGGAACACAAGTTTTGTGCATTGGATGGGGCCATGTTTTGTAGGTAGTGGTAGTACTGAGTATTATTTCAAGTGCTGCTGCCAGGTCATTGCCTGTAAGTAAGCTCTCTGAATTGGTACTTCAGAATTGGTACTCTGTATTGAAGGGCTTCTCTCGTTGCACAATACTGCTTTTGCTGAAAAGCTACCGCCGTACTTCACTAATATCCACCATTTCAGGTTTTCACACACACACATCTGGTGCCATGTGCCAAAATATTTTCATTGTTGCATTGTTTGATGTGAAAAGTTTTCTGTTGATCCAGGATTAGCCAAGGATTCAAGAACATACCACGGGTGTATTCGAGAGCTTGTCAAGGAGTCACTTTACCTTTATTTGCAAAAGAGCCGGTAAGTACCACCCCTGGCAGTGAATGCAGAAGCTTTTAAAAGTTCAGTGGCTTTACATTTACATATCGCTTCCCATGTCCAAGGAAAATTCCTCTATTCGGTGGAAGAAGAGAATATCTCATAGGAGTTAGAATTATAACGTCAGTGTCGGAAGAATAGGTTTAATTCTATTTGGAGCCACGTAAGGGGAATGCACAACTGTTTTCGTATCTGCTTCCTCTTGAGTAGTTTCCAACATTGTGACATCTTTGTCGGTAGCTTCTACATTTTCTTTCCAATTCACAACATAATTCATTAAATACTCTGGAAGAAGGTTTATTTATTAGTTCGTCTTTTGTTACATCATGAGACATAAAAAAAAAAAAACCTCAGAGTTTTGGATATATCTGTTGTTTCCAGAATCTTCACTGAAGCCTACTATTTTTTGTTGTCAGGGGTTCCTAATAGTTTTAGTTCCGAATACTAGTTTAACTGTGCTTCCGAATGCTTGTTATCCTGTGCATGTTTAGTCATCCAATGATGCATGCTTCCATTAAGAGAGAAAGTGGTCAAGGTACTGTAGACAATTGATTCTATGTTTCATATGTACATCAGGTCTGGATCTTGAAATATCAGCCTGGAAAACAGTCAAGCATTGGATTTAATTTTAAAAAAAATTCCCTTCTAACACTATTCCCTTCTCGCCTGTTTGGCAGAAGATTTGAATGATTTCAGCATCAGCTTCTTCAAAGGGAACTAAAATGGTAGAGTTTGAATCAATGCGTTCTTTCACAAAATTAGGTAACATTAGTTCACGAGCTTCTTTTTCCCACACATATCACGCTCTATTTCTTTGAGGAAAACATTGACTGACTAGTTGAACCATGTGAGTTCTACACGCAAAAGGACTTGTTGTAGACATTTCAGTAGCCGCAAAAGGAACCATTTTAGTAGCAATACATTTTTATCCTGTCGGTTTCTAATTTTGAGACACCGACGGTAATGGCAGTTTCTGTTGTTTTCTGCACTTATACCAGCAAAATGTTTAGTTGTTGACCCTATACGGGTCAATTCTACATCTGCTAGAAAAAAATCGTGATCTAGGTGACTCAGTAAGCGTTATTCAATTCCGACCTCTTTTTTCCTCCCTCCTTATGTTCCAATGCTTCATCAGCACCAAGTGCGGGAAACTGTAGTGTGTTCTTATTCACGATTCAGTTTCCTTGCAGGAATTATTTCCAGATTAATAAATCTGTTGTTTGCAGTTTCTTCATTTCTGACATGTAATAATATCATTCGTGCGTAATTGTCCCGATCTACTGCATAGAAACTGTTTACGAGGATCAGCATTGCTAGCACAATATCCATGTAGGCCTTGCAAACTTGAATCATGACTCATTACTCTCCCGTTTATAAAAAAATCATTTTTGAATAATGCTTTTTTACAGCAGATATGAATTCGAGATGTATTCCATAATACCAGCACTTCGTCTTCTCTATTCAAAACGTTACACGTGGTTGATGCTTAAGAGCCCTGATACACGCTCCGATTTGCTTCAGACATGTCGGAAGAATTTTTGCAGGAAGGAAATCGGAAAGAGTAGTGGAGCATTGCTTTAAATGGGGCTTTGTACACGTTCAGACAAAGAGGTCTTCAGGTTTTTTGCCGGACAGCTGCCTGAAGACTCCACTGGGCTTTCCGATTGTCTGAAGGCGGATCTTGTTACAGTCGCAATGCAAAAGCAATGAGAGCATACATACACTCAGGCTTTCATCAGACAATGTCGGCCCGGTTTCAGTGTTTCCATCCCACTGTTTTATAATTACATCTCCTGTTTCTTGGCATTACCTACTGTTTTACTGTTAATTTGCTTACTTAAATATGATAAGCTTTCCTATTATTAAACGAATATAAAAATCCATCGTGGTGTACCCCATAACGTAGAAATATTAACAGTTTATATGTGATGTATAATGTTATAAGTGTTGATTTCCGTACTTGTCTCCCCAGCCCGTGATTCTTGCCTCTTGTTTCAACTTTTGTCACAAGACTTGCTTTTTTCGCTTGTGCAAGAGAACTATCGTGTAGCCATGATTCATTGAATATTGAGGAATGCAAAACGCTGTAATCCGATCTCGTGGAAGGCAAAACAAACATCCAGAGTTGTAAACAAAATCTTATGTGAACTACAGCATACAAACACAATTCTACAGCATACAAAAACAATTCTCTTAGTATCGCAGAGTCATTTGTTTGCGATAGACAATTTAGCGAGTGCAATCACAGAGTCATAATGAATATTGACATTGAATTGCTTATTTCGTCCATTCAAAGCCGACCATGCCTTTGGGACAAATCAATAGAAGTATACAAAGACAAAGTGAAAACTAATTCCGCGTGGAAGGAGGTCTGTTCTGCAATCAGGGAAGATTTTAGTGAATTACCCGATCAAGAGAAAGCAGCGTTTGGTAAGTACATCACTCTAATAATAAACAAACATCAAGTATATGGTGTAGTAAAAAGTAATCCATTATTTTTGCATGACATTGAAGGCTTGACTTACCATAGTTAGAATGATCCGATTTAGGTCACATATGCGCCGTATTGTTCGATAACGTGTTGCTATTTGGAAGGTAATATCATGATGCCTCTCTCATAGAAGCCCTTGTCCCTATTGGCAAAAAATTGAGACAGTCGATTTTCACAAGCCTCTCTTGAAGCTAATTTTTCACCAGCAAACGTGTTCGCCACGGACAGGAACAGATGGTAATCACTCGGTGCCAGGTCCGGACTATAAGGTGGATGCATAAGAACCTCCCAACCAAGCTCCCGGAGCTTCTGGCGAGTCACTATCGATGTGTGTGGCCTGGCGTTGTCCTGGTGGAACACA
>JAGDQP010004791.1:4518-22296 GCA_022664845.1 Lepisma saccharinum
TACCAAGTTTCTCGAGAATAGAGTATGCCAAGAGGAATAGGTTACCACTTGTTCCTGGGAAATATGCCGAGATGAGAGGGAGTATTCTTCCACACATGTCTCAGCCAGTAATTTCGGAGTTAGCATCAGAGTCAGCCAGTAATTTCAGTTTGGTGGGATGTAAAGACAACATTTGAGGGGTTGTAAATGAAGTTGTTTTTTAAAAGAATTTCTACTATTTTTTTAAACGTAAAACTTTTAAAGTCAGGAGTAAATTTGGGGTATTTGACAGCCCTCTCCGTTAAGTTGGGGTCTGGCGCAAGTATGTGACAGGCGTGATGAACAGTAATACAACACCATGAAGCTCACCGCAATATACTTCCAGTACGACAAGAAAAGAAAGAAAATGTGACATCACAGACATAACATCACTAATTCCCCTTGACGTTAAATTCTACCCTTTCTTTCCGTGTTATTTCGTTATTTCCAAGCGAAACCTTTTCCGACACGTATGCACTGTAGTTGTTGATGTCTGCGATGATAGAAATGAATTGTTTTTCACCCATCTTCAACTTCCCTGTGTTTACATTCTTTATCTCTCTTCCCCCTTTCATTTACTCTTACTTCCATTTCCTCCTTCTCGTATATGTCCACCCTAAAGATAAAAAAGAAAAGAAGAAGGAAGGAAAGGTCTGAAAACAAATATCTTCAGCAAAAACTTGGAAGAAACTATTTCCTTTCCGACCACTTTCCTCCTTCCTGCTAGCTCATAACAGATAGTTGGAAGGATGAAGAATTCTTCAACGGAAGGCAAAATTGTGATTCCTTCTTCCACCATGAGAACTTTTGCGAAAGGATGGCATAAAAAAGAGAGAAAGTGAGGGTGCCTATCTCTTAGAAAGATACTCCCAAGTTATTGGCAGCCATCAATTACGACTCTCATTGCTTTTGACCGCAATGTTGATCTTACGGCCTACAATGTTGTGATGGCTCGTGCCGTCGAATTGGTATATGTTGACTGACGGACGTCGGCAAGCTCGTGTTTTGGAGAGGCGACGGGAGAAAACAAAGCTCTCTCTCTCTTTCTCTCTATCATCCTTCTTGCTAACATCTCACGGAGAGTCGATATGGTAAAAAGGGGGATCAATTGACAGCATTCTCTTCGAGATAACTTGTACTTTAAAGAGAATGGATGAAAATTCTGTTTGTTTTCTTGGCTCTCTGCGAATTTTCTTGAATACTAAACTTTTTTTCGGATGTGGCTAGGAAACTAAAAGTTCATGTACCGCTGAAGAGTAATTCCAACCAAACAAAGACATAGACTCCCTAGTAGGCAGAACCGGATTCTAAAGGCATCGGTTGTGGAGGAACTAGGTACCCGGTTCTAAGATCCGCATTCGGGTACCAGATTCCAAGATCCGAATCCGGATTTTCTGTTCCAAGATGCGGATACGGTTGCTCCGTTCCAAGACCCCCAACTCGATTCCAAGATTTGGATTCAAATTCTCAGTTCCAGGATCCAGATCCGGGTACCCGGTTCCAATAGTATCCCGAACCGGATCCAAGTGTCTATTCCTAACACAGAATTTCTGGTTAGATCAAAGTTACTGAACGTTCTATGCATATCTGGCTAACGTGAAAAGTATGTTAGTCTGACAATCCCCTTTTAGTTTAGTAAATAATTAAACCGTAGTATTTTGCAATAATTATGCTTGAAAACACTGTGCCTTATAAGAGCACATTAAAAGTGCGTGTTGATCCCGTCTTGAGAACATCATCTCCACTGGATGGAGAACAATGGAAAATCATCATCAGTTCAGCTTACCCAGAGATCTTTCACCACACCAATCATCACTATACCATAAACTAAAGCATTTTCTGTGAAATTGCAATATCACCTCTAAAACAATTTGCAATGTTGCAGAATTTGTTGCATCACATCGCACTAGAAGTAAGATATCCTACACACACTTATAACGCTGTTATCCGTACATTGAACTATGTCTATCTTTCAATCAATATGAAAGTTTATTTTTTTTTGTTAGTCGCCATTTGAGTACACACTATGTCCATTTAATATACTCATCTTTTTTAATGACGCATATATTTTTTCACAAGCTGAATGAAATGAAAGCGATTTGATGAGCGGCGGCAGGTTGATCTTTCTTTTCTGAGTTGAACTGGCAATTATTTACCTAAGGTCGTCGAACAGGAACTTTTAACATTCCTCGGTAATGGCTGTCTCGGGCCAAGGGTGAGAAAAGGTAGCAGCCATGGTCTTAATGAAAGTACTACACTAGCGTTTTACCTGCTGAAACTCAGCGAAATTCTGGAAAACTTTAGTTAGGATAGGCGGCTGGTGGGATGGTTCCCAGGGTCTTCAAATGGTCAAACAAACACCATACTAAGTTTCCGTCGCTCGGTACCACATCATAAGCTTCATACTTGGATTATACGATTCCAGAGCAAACTCTGGTCTCCAATTAGTGTAATTTATTTCATATTTGTTATAATTTCTAATCTAAAAAAAATAGAGTAAATATTCATTTCACAAGAAAAAATAAACCATTTTCTGCTATTTTTACAAAGTGACAAATTATTTAAGTTGATAGGAAAAAACACGTTCATAAGTAGAAATGAAAACGCTGCTACTGATCTGATTTTGAATGGGAAGCGCTTGAGAAGTTATTTTGTCTCCTAAATTTATGGAACTCCTGTTTGATTTGTGTCACTATCAGGGACGCAGTTTTACAAGTAAAAAAAGAAACAATCTATGCTTCGAAAGCGATCTTCTTCAGTACATCATAAATACATTTGTTTGAAGCGTGTCTCAAATAGATGAATGATACTCGACATTGTGGTCAACGTCTATAAAAACGCGTGTAACAGTTCACCTCCCCTTTCTTTATGTTGTTGGCAAAAGAAATAACACAACATCACTGACCGGCTTTTCCTTGTTCCCTTCCATATCGATGTTTGCTCTGTTAATAGATCAGCTGGAAAGTGTGGTGTTTTCTTTCATTTCGTCCCTTCTTCCCTTAGCTGTTTGACAACATCAAGAAGTAAAACATCTCTTAATTCCCACATCCAAATGCTCGTTTCTTCGCCAGTATTTCTACTACGCACACATATACACACATATATAGATCAATACTGCTGATTTAAGTGAAGGGAGGAGTATGTTACTTGCATCGTTGCTTTAAACTTCTCCCAAGGGCATTGCATTTCGATTTCGTCTTCTGTTGGTTGTGATGTTTGTGTGCGTGAAAGGTTGAAGCAAGTGCTTTTCTTTTTTCTGAGGGTGTGCGACAAGGATGTCCCTTTTCTTCCATGCTGTTTCGTTTTTTTAATATATTTTTTCTTACCACTAGAGCTTTAGAAGTTGAGGTGGTATAGCTTGGACGTAGGAGAATAGAGATAGTGAGAAGAGAGAGAGAGAGAGAGATAAATAGAGAGAGAGCACATTACCGCGGATGAATGAAAAAACCGAAACGAGGATGTCTTCTCGGCTCGCTTGCTTGCCTCCTTGCTTTTCCATCCATGCGATGTATTTCCCGACTTGTCACGAAGCCGTCCACCAGTACAAATTGGATTGTAGCTTTGCCGTTCCTCTTTCTCCTCCCCCAACCCTCACTGAAAACTCTGATCCGTTTCCTACAGCGACAAGATAATCCATGATCTGGAAGCCACAGTTACCGAAGTGGCAAACCTTGCAATATTAGCAGCAGCAGCACTAGTATCCTTTTCCTTCTGTCACCCTCTCTTTTCCTCGTTCTATTTTTTATTTATATTTTTCGTGTCCTTTTTTTACCTTCCTTTTTCAGGGATCTTTTTTACTTTCTTCACATTGTCCTTTCACACTTTAATCTGAATCAGTATATATATGTGTGTATATGCAAGTGTGTGCGTGTAAGGTGATAGCCGAATGACTTTTGACAAAGGAGACGAACAAACCTTGATTTAATTTGTTCTTTCCTCACCTGCTCACTAATCCTATATTTTAATTGGTCCCTTAAAATCCTGGCTGGGTCGCCAATTTCTGTAACGGAGGAACATGGTTGTTCTAGATGTTAGACAGTGTTGTTAACTAACATATGTTGCTTTTAAAAACAGGTAGAGAAATAATTTATGGACTGAACGAACTATAATTTTATTTCAATTACCTGTACCCGTAAGAAAACAAGCATCGTTAATATCATTATTCGTAGGAAGTACGTTTGGTCTTAAATCCCCATCCGACACCAGCTTCGACCAAGATATTTACCTCTGTAGTATACGAAAAGGGTTTCAATAATTTGATGAAAGCTATTACCTTGATAACTTTTCTAGTTTAACGACAAATTTCAATGTTTCGTTTTCTACCTTTGTAAGAAATATGCTACCTTTTACTACACTCTACGAAAGTTACGTTACAAGCTGGAAAAATTCACAAAAGTTTTTCGGTAAAATTCTACAAAGGTTTGGTTCATACGCTGTTCCTAATTCTGATGTGCTATGTTGCTCATAGTTCTCAATGTCTCCTCAGGTCTTTATTATTATCGGAATTGTGTCTCGTAACCATATGAACAATCCTGATCGAGACAAAAAGTGTAGCACCATCCGAGATTCGAACTACAAACAGTCAGACTTGTGAACTTAAACTTACTACGTCAGACCACTAGGACAATTTTTTTCTGGAAGACGATACAATTACGACCTTAATTATCTGACTTGTTCTCTATTCAAGGCTTTGAAAGAGCCAATATTGTCAAATTCAACTGGTCATACTACTTTGTTCAACAATTATGAATATCAATGATCGAGTCAGGAGATTTAATCCGGAATCTTGGGGATCATAAACGAAATCATAACACTGAATAATCACAGCAGCGATTAACCTCGGTGCTCAGTCGTGAGTTATTAAAACTACTTAAGTTTTCTATGTACAGTTACTTAATGAAGTTTTAGTAATTTGGACAAAAAAAAAATACAGACTAAATCTTTGTATTACGAGCAAGGGCGTCGTCAGTAATTTTCCAAAAAAGGGGAGCAATGTTAAGGACACACACACACACACTTATGCGTGTGAGGGTGTGTGTGTTTACTGTTCAATTGAAGGGGAAATTTCTTAGATACACTGAAAATCTCCTGGCACAAAAAGCACACAAAAACGTCATCAAAATGAACTTTATGTGAGCGTACTGAAACAATGTCGTTTTTGTGTGCTACTCAACGTACCGTTTCATTGACTTCTTACGCATAGTGCATATTTTGTACACATTGAGTTCATATTTACCGTAGTTCACATTACTTTGAGTTCGTTCTCAGATCACTTTTAGTTTATTTGTCACTAATAAATGAATTTTTATAGCATAAATTGTATTAAAGCACACCAGAATTTCACATGTTATGCACTAAAAATGTGGTGTAGTTCATATAAATTTCACGAAAAGTTCATATTATACGCTAAAAACGTGTCAAAATTGGAACATATTGTGAACTATTTTCTGGACATATTGTGAATTTAAGTGTAGTTTGATTTTCAGAGTACTTCCAGAAACCTTCTTTCCTTTCTACTTCCTAGGGTTCTAGAGAAGAATTTGCTAATAGCTTGCTGAACGATATAAAATTATTTAAAAAATAAAATAAAACTGAAATAATTATAATTTTTAGTGGGACCTAAACTCAGAAAAAAATTACCAGTACCTGTAACAGTGACTTACCAGTAACGCTGGACATTAGTATGTCCAACATTTTTGAATAGTCAGAATCATCAAATATCCTACTACCTGACGCCTTAGAACTCGTTGTTCATTACAATGGAAATTAATGCAGTGTGATCGAGCGCCTATTAGAGAATTTGAAGTCCCGAAAGACAGAGATGACATAACATTGTCAGACATTGCTGGGTTTCAATAATCCAGATAAATTTTTAGACAGTGAGTAATCGCTTTCAGCAAATGTTGTTTTGAATGTCGAAGATTATGAAAAAAAAGAAGTATTTTAAAAAATATTAATTTCTGTGCTCCGATTTCCGATTAAAGAAGAGGTTGATTACGTAAACTTCCTGTTCTGGATGAGTTATCAATCATGGCTTAATTGTACTATGGATAAAATGTACTAAGTCTACCAGCGTATGTTATGTTGGTTAGTTATTTGAAATCTGATCCACAGAAGTTATCAGATTTACTGCAGACCAACAACCAAACCGTTTCTGAGGAGCTATAAAAATTTCATCGGTTAAAGATACAGCGAATTGCCACAGCACAAAACGAATGGGGATTTTGCTTTATGATTTTACAGATGACTAGTGTTAGAAATATACTGAGTGTTAGAACATTGTTAAATATGCTTTCGTTAAGGACATTGGTCTACCAAGTGCTATTTTCTGGCCACCATTCAGCTACAGATTAGGAAACACCAAAAAGTCAACAAGTCAAGAGGATAGGAACCAGCTTCAGATTAATTTTGTACCGTGGTGGCTCATTGGTAGAGGGCTCACCTCTGATGCATGGGGGTCCTCGGATCGATCCTGGCTCGTGCTATGTGGCTTTGCGTGGACAAACCGTGTGTGTGGGTATTCTTGAGGTCCTTCCGTTTACTCCCGCTTTCTTCATTTCACTAATTCTTCATCCATTCGGTTTGAGACAAAGTTGCCTAAAAAGACTTTGAAAATTCAAATTCAGATTTGTTTTAAAACCCCTCGCCAATCAAACCTACCTTTTAGATGTATTTAAAAATAATGGACAATTAAAAATTAACAATGGTATTGTGAAAATGGGCTAGATAATATTTGAGAAGTATCAAATGAACTAATCCATAATTTAAAGATATTTCTTATTGATTAAAAATTGAGATTCTGAGCTATGCTGTTTTAAGTTATAGATCTTCAAATATCTCGACTAAAAGAATTAGATTTAAAATTTGATTCAATTCCTTTTCTAAATGTCATTAAATATTAGATTACAGTGTTTTAAAATTTCAGCATTGTTCTTAAATTCACTCGGTATTTTTTGAAAATTAAAAATAGAAGGTGTGAGTATACTAGTAAAGTATCTTAAAATGAGAGCCCGTAATATATTACTTTAAAAGAATATGTATATTACGATTGACTTATTCGTATTTCTTTTAGAACTTTGCGTATAAGTTTGTTTTTAATTGGTTTCCTAGAAGAACCGCTACGAACTTCAGAAAAAGAAAACATTCAAAGAAAAATTATATGAAGGTACAATTATACCATTTGTGTTTTACTTTCGATTATTTTTTTCACAAAGTTTGTTTTGTGAGTGTAAATGATTGTATAAAGGTGGAAATAAATCAGGAAATGTAACGGTACCATCCCAAGTCCCTTTTATAAAATGCACACAGTGCAAAACATAAACAAATACATCGAAATAGAATAGCAACATTTTCTAAAATCTGAAATCATGGGGATGGGGCAAGTGCCCCCTTGCCCCCCCCCCCTGATAACGCCCTTGATTACGAGGTCAGTCAAGAAAACAATTTATTATCAACTTTATTTCCTTCAAAATTGATAGTTTTCCAGCAACGACGCACCTAGACACAGACGTAGCTCGCACTGCAAAGAAAAGTTCTAGAAGTTTTCAACTGGCATTATAGCTGCTACCAAATCTAAACAGTTAGAAAATTGTAACCTCTGTGTTTTGGTTCTGATTTGTGGAAACCAGTGATTCCGCCAGACCTCCTTGTGAGGGAGGTGTCAACCCGTCAAATGCTCGAGAACATCCCCCAACTTTAAAATTTGTTAGGGTCAAAAATCGATAGAAACCGTACAAAACTCCACTTACACCCTCCTAACTTTGACTTCATTCCCCAAAACTGAAAGTTCCTGGTGGAAGCAGATGTTTTGGAAAGCAATCAGACATAATTACTACTACAGTGGGTACATATGTCAGCTTACATGAAAAGACAATGATGATGACGCTGAAGAATTGAAGTTATGTTTGACATGGAAATTTCGAAATTATGGTATTTTATTTAACTTTTTAAAAATAGTAGATGATAGGTGTCATAGCGGTTGTCTTGTTTTGAGATGAAGATATGGATGAAATTGACTCTGTTAGCATATTAAAAACAATGTCTGTTAATTAGTATTTGTGTATAGTCTATTGCTCAAGATACATTTTTATGTACATTTGTTATTTTATCTTGGACAGATATATAAAAATAAACTTGTTGTACGTAATTTGTTGTCCTGGCATATAAAAATTTTTGTAACGGGTATTGTCTGCTGTAAGTCATATAGTTAATTATTCAAGATCCTTGGTTGATTGCAGAGGGTACTTTCAATAAATTGTAATATTGTTGAATTATTTTTAAATATTCACACGGTAAAGGAGTATGTTAAAATAAAGGGCTTTAATCCAATTAAGAACACAATAGTTTTATTTCAATGTACGTAGCAAATTTACGCCAATATACTATCTTTTATGTTTACATGTTCTTAACTGAGCGGTATCTAAAACCTATCCTACTTTGACACCACGTTGCACAATAGATCATTGCAAATCTTAGATAATTAATTCTCTTTTTTAACCTACTTTGACACCACGTTGCACAATAGATCATTGCAAATCTTAGATAATTAATTCTGTTTTTTAATAATTATAACCAAATCAATTCCAGTAATAATAATTTACTTTGGACATATTAGCTCTATATTTAGATTCTTGTAATATTGATTTTTTCATTCATAAAGTTTATCCAATATACCAATTTTCATAAAATAATTTGAACAACCTATTTATAAGTGGATGATCACTTCCAAAATTACTTCTTTCAAACAATATCTTAATTCTTGCTTTTGGACCTTGTTCCCACAGGTAAAGACGATTTTCTATCTTCCATCGTTTACCTTCTTCTTTTAGCTGATCGCTCCACCAATAACGGAGTAAATCTCACATATCCTGATTGGCTAGCCACAGGCGGTTTCAATCTAAGAAAGAGATGTAATACTCCTCGGTCCAAGATCAATTACTTGTATGCTCATGTAACGTGCTTTTTCGTTACAAATTCATCCAATGAACCTTCAAGCTACACTGGGTTTCACTTATCTCTTGAAGACCAATGGGAAGAATTACCTGGGTTCAGATAACATTCAGTTTACCCATATCCTTGACAGTTGTCGTGAACAGTGTAGCGTTTCGTTAGTCTGGTGGGGTGTAACAACCTCCA
Source organism: Lepisma saccharinum (assembly GCA_022664845.1). Taxonomy (NCBI): domain Eukaryota; kingdom Metazoa; phylum Arthropoda; class Insecta; order Zygentoma; family Lepismatidae; genus Lepisma; species Lepisma saccharinum. Next base: position 13,672 of record JAGDQP010004791.1, read on the forward strand.
TCACTGATATTCGGTTTTATTTCTTCTTCGTTTGGCAACACTGCACTTTGTACTTCGGTATACCTTTCTGCCATCTGTTGCATAATAGGACAGTGTAGTTGGAAGCAGTATTGAATCACACATTTGTCCTGGTCAGATAAACTTGTTTTCACTGGAGTGTCATGCACCCCACCAGACTAACGGCGCCATTTTTTAATACCAGACTAACGTAAGGGTAGTGATTCGATAATAAATATAAAAAATAACAGTATATTGAATCTAATTGAGTTCATTTCCCATTCGTTTTCAGCGTCAAACATCTGGTAAATCTTAGCGCTGTTACCGTCCATAAAATTAATTTTATCTTTATCTTATCTGGCAAATCTGATGTGTTTTCAGGTTTGTCAGGCACGTTCTTCTTCAGATTCATGCAGTGACACTAAGTTCGTCCAAAAACTGTGTTCATTTTTCACAATTGAACTCTCTATGAACATAAAAATGAATATTGCTGAATTTTCAAGATTCAAACCCCAACACCATGATCACCAAAATTTGAGAAAGTGTTGAGAATGGGCAGCAAATTGTGAAGAACGAGGTTAGGACCGTACCAGTCGAAGACTTTTTTTTATCTCAGTTTTCAAAACCTGGAATAATCTCTTCGTGAGTATGTGGCTTTCCAAGGAAAGTACAGTAGCTTAAAATGTTAATAATAAAGCGCTTTGACATGAAGTATTTCATAATCACTGTAAGCAGTTGCAGCTTTCATTTTTTCTTTTTTTTTTTTTTGCGGGGAGGGGACTAAAATACATCTCTTCTGCAGATTTCCAGAAACCGTTAAAATTTCTGCAAGATATAAGTTTATTTTTTTTTCAAACAGGGAGGAAAAATCAAACATTCAAAAAAAAATCTGAGGAGGGAGGGAAATAGATTTTCTTGTGCAATAATTACATTCATCTTTTTCCTTTTCTTTAGCATTTTTTCAAAATATCTCATCTGAATAGAATATTACTGAGAAGATATTCCAAGAGAAAATTATATATATATATATATATATATATATATATATATATATATATATATGTATGTGTATAAACCTCACTAGTTTACAAACTTACAAAAGAATTTGAAAAAAAAACGATAATTTCCAATAAAAAGGAAAGTTACCCAAACATTAGTTCTTAAAAATGTCTATACAAAGAACGGCTTCAGCTAATGATCGACTCTTTTCTTTTCATCAATTTAGAAAAAGATTTTTTTTCCTCCCACCAAAGAAAGTTTTTTTCCTTCTATTCTGCAGTATCATTTCAAACACTTTATGTGTCTCCTAATTAATTTTGCTCGGAAAAAAGTCCTTTATATATATATATATATATATATATATATATATATATAGATAAGGAAGAGGAAGAAAAGCTTACGTTCATTTTCGAAATACTCCTGGTATTGATTTCAATGGGATCTCTGCATATCTGCTGAATAATAAGCATTAGCTAAAGAGAAGGGTAAAAACATATTTGGTTAATTTCAAATTTTGCTCAACACGAGATTTTTCTTATCAATTCAAAAAATAATTATCATAAATTGAATGGTTAACTTTTCAAACAAGAAAAGCGCTGCTGTGAAGACATATTACAAGATATATTTATTCACATTTTTTGCGGGCATAACAACCACAATGCTTAATTACAGTGCCTAATGTATCATAAAATGTTTTTCGACTGTGAATGCGTGGTAATGCTCGCTTAGTCGCGGGTTCGATTGCCGGTGGAGACACATGTAGTTCAGAGTCCACGGTTAAACTGTAGGTCCCGTTCTTAAGACGTCATCTTTATCCGATGAAAAGCAATGACAAACCACCATCGGTTCACCTTGCCCACAAGATTACTCAAATGTAGAGATATTGCAATACCAGTAATATTGCTTGAAATCATTTTACAGGAAGACCATGCGGTTTTTTTCTTCAGAGTATCCGGAATAGCTTCCTTAATACATTTTTTTTCACATATGCTAAATAAATTAAACCAGTATTCTTCATGCTTAACTGATTATATCTGTATAATGCGCTTAGTCTCCAAGTGATATGTTTAAAACGTTCTTTCTAGTTTTCTTACAGTAAAAAAATAACTTTTTTTAAAGTAATGGAACATAGAATAGTATTTGCATTATTAATTCCAAATAATTTATTTTCTCATGAAAAGTCTGTATAATAATAATAATAATAATAATAATAATAAAAATAAGATTGTTATCGTTCTAAGTTCAAGGATATGAAATCTGAAATGTTCTGCTAAAGTTCATACAAGACTCGTAATTTAGATACAGCCCTGTTTTCCTGCATGTTGAACACCTTAAATATTGACTTTCTTATACAGGGTGTTCCAAAATAAACACGCATAAAACAACCTAATGAAATTCCTAACCTGAAAATATTTTGTTTGAAAAGCGTAGACTATTGAGAGCACACAAATGCTTGTTTTTGGCGCTTTAGGCTACCGAAAGCGTTGGAAAGTGAACTGTAGAGCTTGATATTTCTAATACCATTAACAGTAAATCTGAGGCGGCATGGTACCTTCTAAGATTTGAGATCTGCACTATCCAAAAATGGCATATTCCAAAATTGTGAAATGGATGCGCAAGGGAATTCCCAGACATTCTCTGGAGTAAATAGTGGGCTCCAATAAACAAAGTTAGACGACTTTCTGTGTGATTAAAGAAGATAGACATCACCAGCTTCATCTAACCTGACTCTACATGTCATTGTGGGATTAGATGCATCATGAAGGCATATCAATCAGTTCTAACATTCATGTATTATTATCTATAACTGAAAGTCTGTTTATTTGTTTATTTGAACGCTATACACTTCCACACCTTTTGACGATGTGGAATAATATTTGGTACACACTTTCCTTAGAACCGAGACAGACTAACCACGGATTTAGAACGTTGTTTTCATAAAGGGGTGAAGTGGAGTGTTGGGGGTGCAACTCGGAAACCGTTTGAGCTAGAAACTTGTTTGCACGAAAATTCTTCGTTTTAATTCATTAATAACGACTATCTGAATTTTTCGATTCGACCGGCGGGGGAGGTGGCATAAGGGAATGAAAACCTGTTCAGGAGTGGCATATAAGAAGTCGAAAACCGTTAGAAACTTGAAATTCGGCATGCGTATTCCTTACGACAAAGAACAATAAATAACAATATTACAAGTCACCCACATAGGGAATAAATTGTTACCATTTTTAAGTTTCATATGAGATACTTTATTCACCCCGTACTAACGGGCGGGCAAATCAGGTCGTGAATTTATATTTCGTCTGAGGGGAAAGTTTTAATGCTTTTAGTGAGAGAAAGTAGTGTGTTTCGGAGAGAGTTGAAGGTGAAAATGCAAAGTTAGTCCTCTACTCGGTAGATGTCAGCCTCTCCACATAACGATTCAATTTCATTCTCGAAAAAATGTAAAATATATGGGTCATCGAGCAGTAGGAGGAGATAAAAATCTATATATGTGTGTGCCATATACCACAAATGTTATCTGCCATTATACGCGGACTATTATAGCCATAAAATTTCCTACTATGTCACAGTTGCATTGTTCTAAAAAAATCCCTAAAGAGTAAACTAAAATATTCTGGAACCAGGACATTTATAAGCTGTTGTTAAAACCAGTCACTGCACTCAGAATAACATTGGAGTGTATGTGTGTGGTGTGTGTTTTGGACCAGAAGCGGAAGAGGCAGGATGAAATCGAGGGAATAAAATAAGAATGCCACGAAATCATGAAAAAAAAAAAAAAAGGATATGAAATATTTCCAAGTATTGAAGTGAATGAACTTGCGTGTGTACCACTAAATACTTTCTCCTCATCCAGCAGGAGAATGGCTCTTGTAAATTTGTCGATTGGAATACAATTTAGCTGTGGTTCAATACGAGAAACATGGATATTTTCTATAATGGATAGGATTTGACCTCATATCAGATATGTCAACCTAGATAAGTGCGGGAGATTTGCCAACCTGGAAGGGGAAACATGCGTGAGATTGCATGAGAAACGAAACACATGCCAATGAGTTACAACACACGTTAATTATCTCAAAAGAAGCAAACTGAGCGTACGGTAACAAGTAATTTCAATTTTCAGAATAGATCTTACTTGAAAAATTAAACTAAACGTACCGTTTTCAAAGTTATTGAAATAGTTTATGATCTGATTAGTTCAACTATTCATCATACCATCTACATACCATCAGTGTTCGATTTGAAGCGGAGTATGGTTGGGATTTCCTCCTCTCTGTGAAAATCTTCCCTAACTCTGTTTTCCGAAATATTCCCTAAGCCCGAGACATGAATGGGTATAAAATACGGTTTCCTACGTGCTGAGAAAAATTTCCCCCTCTCTGGAAATTGTACAAATCGAACGGACACTGCATACATCTACCACTCTACTGATAGGTAACAAGGAATCGAGATAGCTATCAACAATTAGTTCAATAATTAATTAAATAAGCAAAAAAGTGTTATTTTTACTTTTTATTTGTGTTCAACGTTGTACCGCTTGGTAGCTTTTTTTGGCAGTCTTTAAAAGCTTATTGGAAGGTTGTACACCAGTCAATGGCCCTCCTAAACCACACACTCTCTCACAGAGTTTTCTGTTTATACCAAGCATGCGCTGCTATCGAGTTGCTACCATAAGTTATTTCGCAATGTCTTACAATCACTCTAGAAAGTTAAAATAAAAGTCGCTTTTACTTCACTTTACAGTGCGAGATTTAAATTTTGCACTTTTTCACAAAATGCGTTAGTTTGCAGGTTCTTTGCGTGAGAGCGTGGCTTGAATGCGTGTCACTCACACATTTTGCGTGAGAGTTGCCATGTCTGGCCTATAGAAAGACTGAAAACTTTTAAAGAAGTTGTTAGTAAATGTTTGAATATCACACATTTGTACAGGGTGTCCCCGAAATGGTGAAAACTTCGGGAGGTGCTTATTAACACACACACACACAAAAAAAGAGTTGCTTGGAAGAAATTCAAGTTTCGAAACTACAGACGCTTAAAGTTACACACTAATTCAAAAGACCTGAATTCCGCTCAACTTGAGCAGAATATTTCTGATTTTGAGAGCGGAACGAGGGACCACTTTATTAGATCTAATTCTTATCGGAGAAAAGTTTAGAAATTTCTGCTCGAAAAGAAATGAGATCTAGTTCTTTCCGATGTGAACAGAACGTCCATCTATTGATATAAAATGTTCATCTTTTGAACGTGAAAATGACGGAATAAAATGTTGAAAATATAAACAAATACAGAAGGAATCAATTATTCATAAGTAGTACGAAAGAAACGTAATGTATTCACGAATGAAAAAGAAGAATAATAATAAAAAACTTAACCTTGGTGAGGTTTGAACCCGCTACCTTTCCGCCAGCTATATGACTTCATCTTTCGACAACCTTTGCGGTAACAAATGACGGAGAACAAACTTAACTTGTATGTATGATGTATTGTGAATCACTCTAAAAGGATGAGAAATCGGTCTTTCAAATATGAAGAATGCATCGGATCCCATTACATCCAGAATACATCGGAATCCCATTTAGAAAAATCACATCTTCTATTCAAAGCGAGAGCGTTTCCTTGAAAACCACTTTTTTTCGGTTTAAAAATTCCGCTCTAAGGAGATGAAATATTACACTCTTCAGAATTTTATATGTACGGCGACATCGTCACAAATGACGTCATAGCACGTTATATAATGACGTAAGCGGCGTCGGCTTAGCAAATAACACTTGAAGTAGTATCCGATACACCTATTTAAGCAGTGTTTGTGATTGAGAGAGTGCCGTCAAAACTCCCAGTTAATATTTCACAGACCAGGTCAATCGGATCATTCGGGTCAAGTTTCGGTATGTGTAGCCCGTTTACCTCTGTTCGGGTCAGGCTGGATCACCGGGTTATCAAAAGATAGCCGGTTTCAGCTCTGCATATGTATTTTAGTATATTGTCATCGGACCCGCGCTAAATTTATAACATAATCAATTTCTATATTTTTGTCTTCGTTTGTCTGTGAGAGGCGCAAGCTAGTAAATTAAAGAAGGTATAGACAAACATTCTTCAAACCTGGGACAAAGACCTCAGTGTATCGGGACGTTGCGCTATACAAACTTTCCTGGCATTACCAATCCATGTAGTTTCGAGTTGACTCACTCCTTTGAGAAGCAATCTTCCGGGGAGAAGAAACTGCAAGGTCGATAAGGTACCATCCCGACTTTCGACAGGTGAAACTAAGAAGAAAATTCTAGAAAACTCCCTCAGAATGATTGCCAGAAACGCTTGAACCTATTTGCATGACTAGTGTTGTTTCGAGGCTACCTCGATGCCAGTGATTTCGCCAGACCTTCCCTCCCAGGGAGGTGTTACCCCCACAAAATTCTCGAGCGTAGTCCCCAACTTAAAATTGTACTGTCGAAAAGCGATAGAAACCGTACAAAACGCCACTTACACCTTCCAAATGTTGACTTTACATTTCCGAAACTGAAAATCTTTGCGGAATCCCTACTCGAGGCTAGCCAATATTAATGTTTATAAATAAAAAATCCAATAATGTGTCATCATAAATCTTTTGTGGAGTTGCAGGTGAAGGATTACAACTAAGAAAGATCGATCCGACGACTCCTAGCACCAGAGGTGAACGCTCTACCAACTGAGCCACCGCTGCCCAATAAAAGTTAAGAGTTATCACATGTGAGCCTGTAATGAGTTTTTATGTTTGATCAGTCTTTATGATGATGCATACTAGATAGCAGGCTGTTCATCATATTTATGTTTTGCCCCTCTAAGAGTGAACGTTTAAGCAAGACAGGGACAGACACAGAAAGCCAAATTAAAATAATAATAATAAAAAAAACAAAGTTTGCTAAAAATATATCGAGGCAGAAAACTCACAAGAGACATAAGAGTAAAGAATTACAAGAGACATTAACTGAATATTACTCTTATTAAAAATACGTACAAGAATCCAAGGCCACTTAATAGACATATTAATAATCCTACACTAATACGACATCGTAACAACGTACAGTAATAAAATCAGCATATATAAGGAACTATTAATAGTAGGGAAAGTCAAGAAACTGTGGCAAGGCAATTTATGGTCATAAATTACATTTATAATTAAAGTAGTTCTTCAATTAAGGTTGAAATATCTACAAGAGATTGGAAGAGAAGCAATTTGTGTGAAATGCAGATATCCTTCATTTTGGACACTTGCCACATAGCCAGGAAGCTTACGAAAAAAACCCAACCTTGATGATAACTCACTCATTATAATATTTAACGGTGTTAAAAAAAAGACAAATAATAATCAGCGAAGTACTGAAACTCAGTTTGGTAGGATGTTGATTTCACATTCGAAAGGTCCTTGGTTTGAGCTCATTTACCACTTATTCTGACTTCAGTTCTTCCATAATTTATTTATTCTTGTCATGCCATCTTCCCAGATAATACAAGGATGTTCCTGTGGAAATCTGAAGATCGTCCTGCTTCGGATATGGGGATTTTCGAGGGACATCACAATTTCCACTTTGGTCCCAAAAAGGGATTCCCATAGAATGTCTATAGACAGCACATGTTTGGGACAGATATCAAGTATCAACGTGACATTTATAAGACATTCTAGATCCAAAGTATACTCCGTGGATCGTCAAGGGATCTCCATTGGATCAGAAAAAGAAGCAAAAGAAATACGTTCTTGCTTATGTCAATATGGGACTTCTGTGTTATATCCGTCAAAAGGGATATCCCAGCATGGCGTCCAAGGGAGATCTCCTGAACATTCGGGATACGATTCATATCTCTGGGACGTCTCTTGGACATTTGCGCTATCTGGATTATTACCGGGATAGTACCTTGAAACTAGGTTATAACCGACACTTTCCCTCCATTTATTCTCTCACTATTCTTTTCTAATCTGGGCCAAATATGCCTAAAGATCCTTTATTGAATTTAATAATGATATATATATTTTTCCACATGATTTATTATTATTACATACAATGAAAATAGTGTGCGAGAGCTGTATGTAAGAAAACGTATACTTTAATATAAAGCGCACGTAGAAACTTGGTAAGGTTCTCTTTATACTTACGGTGTCCTGCAATTTTACATAGCAGAAGTTTTTTTTTTTTACCTATTTCTTCTCAAAGAAGAAACACATACAACAAAAATAAAACAGATTTCCTTTAAATTTTACTCTTTGATCGATATATAAGATACGAGAAAGAAAAAAAGAGAAAGAAACCAAAGTTCTTTTTTCCCCCAAAGAGGGCAAAAAATAAAGAAACCATGAAAGAAGAAGAAAAACAAGAGAATCTTTATTCAAGTGAGCTCTTGTGTCATTCTGCCGAAAGTGCTTTAATGCTTTTTGTTATGCATACAGGTTCAAGGTATATCATTTCTCCAATTTATCGAACGATTCTAAAAGAGTCATTTTGGTTTATTCATGACATAAGATGCAGAAGTTACTAAAAAAAAAAAACAAATGAAAAGAAAGGACCGAAAGAAAGAAAGAGTGAATGTGTGTGTGTGTGTGTGTGTGTGTGTGAGAGAGAGAGAGAGAGAGAGAGAGAGAGAGAGAGAGAGAGAGAGAGA
>JAGDQP010004791.1:22306-64767 GCA_022664845.1 Lepisma saccharinum
AGAGAGAGAGAGAGAGAGAGAGAGAGAGAGAGAGAGAGAGAGAGAGAAGAAATAGGGAAGGAGAGATTTAGTTATTCAAGACACGGCTTTGTTGGTTTCTTGCAGATTAAAGCGAGGGTAACAATATAGATGTGGGTGAAGTGGGAAAGGAGAGGAAAGACCTAAAAAAATGAAAGACAGACAGACAGGACGGTAAAGAAAGACACACACACACACACACACACACACACAGAGAGAGAGAGAGAGAGAGAGAGAGAGAATTTACCTTAAGTATTAAAAAAGTAGCCAAAAGACAAAATGGCTAAAGAAAACCGGGAAAATACAGAAGACAGGAAGGTGAACTTAAAGCATACGAAATGGATATCCTTATCCACTTTTGAGAAGCATATTTTTCAAACTCTGATGTAATTTCAATGAGGAGTGTAAATACTCTTTTTAAATTATTCACTAAATGCTTCATTACCATCGAAAGACGAAAAGTAAACATTACTGTAATATGGTGAACCGCTTTGAAAAGGAGACCTCTTCTTCGAACCAAAAGAGAAAAGTAATCACGTCTTCTTTGAAACAAGTGACTTTTCTCACGGAATTTTTCATGACTTCATTCAAATCTAATCTTATGCTTCCTTACCTTTGAACTACAGACTCTGTTTAAGCAATGATACTTCATCTTCATTCACTCATTATTTATTAACGTTGTCTGTCATGTCTTACATGTGTGAGCTTAAGCACGCCAAAGGCTATAACGTCTTTTACTTTGTCTGTGGTAGAAAGAAAAGGAATGGTACTGGTCCTGACACAGAGTTATTCGCCTGGTGAAACGGAAGAAAACCAAGTAAACGCTTTACTCAGATAGCATGCTAGCTTGCAACAAGGTTGTCAGTCACTTGCTTTGATCTTGTCAAACTTTATATTGTGTTGAATTTAATAAGAAAAAACATGAAACAAACTTTTTGGAACAACATGAGTGGCTTCGTTGTTATCGCTAAACTAATTCAAGCTTGTTGCAACAAGCAGTTATGCGAGAAAGATTGTCAAACTTGAAAGTTATTTCAATTTTGTTTTGTTGTATTGATGTTATAGTCTCAAGGCGATGACGTCCCATTACGTCAGCTTGCATCAAGTTGTCGGCTAAGCTTGCATCAAGTTGCCTCACTTATCAAAGTAGCTTTGATTGACTTTTGAGTCAGGGCAAAATTGCTAGGATGTTTCTAATTTTAAAAGGTAAGAATGTTTTAAGGGCTGAACGGACAACTTTTGCTTTCCATGGAGTTTTTCTTAGTCACACCAGGCAAATGCCGTGATGTTACCATCAACTTAGGCCCTGGCTGACACTTCCCCGCATCCTTTCCCCTCCCTTATCCCGACTTGAGACTTATCTGCCTGAAGGCCATAAATCATTTCGATTTCAATTTGATGTTAACATTTTGCCTAGGCTTTTTTATGTTTCATGGATGACATTCTTGAGCAATCAGTCTTCCTGGGAAAAAATAGGTGAAGTAGCGGTCTTAGTCGATGTACAGTTCCGACATTCGCCTGGAAAATCTTAAGAAAATCCTAGATAATGTCAGTCGACATGGCCGACAATAGAACTCGAACCCGCGCATCTCGTAATTGCGATCCGAAGTCCACATCGTTACTGCCTGGACCACTAGATTGAGTCCTTGTTCACTAATTGTCATACTCGTTAGAATAAAATAATAGGGCACGACTAATTGTCCTTTCTTACTAAGAGAACAGGATGCTGTAACTATTTCCTAGTACTTAACTATTCTATGCAATTACTTAGTTATTAATTAACAATAGAAGTCACTTACGTGCTGTGAGCTGTAAAGGTATTACTGCGATTTCTGCAAACAAAAACTGCAGTCTACCTAACGATGGGAGTTTGTTTTATTCACTTAGATAAAACTTGTAAGTCTATACGTTCATAAAATCATATTACTTTGATCCTTCCCAGCCTTCTTATGTCCAGACATTTGTTGCACGTGTTCAGGCGCCTAATTTCACGAAGTATGGAACCGAGAATGTTGTCACTTGTCCAAGAACGATGGAATATGCATCTCCGTATCAGTGTAATAAAAATATACGTGATAATTCTCATGTATTTTCCAATTCTGTAACTTCAAACCTGTCTCTTAATGTTTCCTAATGATTTGTGAAATATGAGTCACAATAGATGCTTATTGGTATTATTATTATTCTGTTTCGATTCTCATACAGGCATACTGTATATGTTTTTGAAATAGTATCACTATGTTGTCATTAGTGTCGTAAATAAAAACCAAAAACCTTCGTTATTCTTCTAAAATTACCACTTTTTGAGAAAGAAAAACATGGGTCTTCGTTTTTTTCTTCTAAATTTAGTTTTTTTTCAAGCCAGCAATTTGTAATACTGTTAACGTCTCTAAACAAGAATTACTTTTATACAGGCAATTAAGAATAAATACACCATAAATTAAACCCTAGATTACAAATGTGTTTTGGTATATGCGAGATATTCCGGGTTGCCCAGTTCTCAGTGTTGCCAACTTTTCTTTTTAAAACATGAAAAAAGTCTTCCATACCCCAAGCACCGAGTTGTCAGCGTTGCCACTCTATCTTAAAATTCAGTTTATTCAAATAGCCCCCCATACTGTTACGAGCCGATAGCTATTCCTATACTTTCAAAAAAGCACGGGGGAACCGTGGGACGTGGTGATATGCTTTGAAATAATAGTTCTCAGAGACCTACTGCAACAGACTCATTAGAAGAAACCTAGATGTAGTTGCTTGTTTACAAGAGTATTCATTATGCATTTATACAACTCTTTTTAACTGTGTATATAGCATAAAATACTTTTTGTTTTACATTGTCTTTATATATTTTCACAGTATGGTGCGAGACTTGGAGCTCGGAGCATGAGTGAGCAATGCCACCGAGTTTTTCTAGTGAAACACAATGTACTAGTAAACATATATATATATATATATATATATATATATCTGCCCTTGAATAGAATCAAGAAGTTATTTTCCGCGATTTTGAGCTAAAGAGAATTGATTTTTGCAGACAATAATTATGATAAAAAAAATTGGTTATCTTCCTTGAATAATATCGTAATTAGAAATTAACGTATTGTATATACGGGATGAGAGCATATTTCGGTAAGAATTTATAGTGTTTCAGTTTACAGTAAAGATATCTTCGAAATTGTATTACATCTAGGAACTTAAATTCTTCCTATAATCCAAAATATTTCTTCAGTTCCCTGGAGGTTTATTCGTACGTTATTACAAATTATACCAAATGACTTCAGTCTATGTTTCCTTAGTTAATTCGTTATGTTTCTCAGGGAGAAGATATAGGACGTATAGCAATGTGGCAGTGAATGCATAAATAATCCCATCGTTTTTCTCGTAAGGCTACAGAAAAACAAAGTAATAGTAAATTGGTATGAATGTGTGAAAGATTAATTCCAATCCTGCTGATTACATTAATTATCTGCAACGTAAAGAATTAAATACTAGCTGTGTAAAATAAAAAAGACATAAAAAACATTAAAAACCTGAAAAACGTGAAAAAATCACAAAAAATGTTTTTTTTTTTAAAACACTAGTTGTCATCAAATAGGATTACTGTACAGCAGAATATTTAGTAACGTGATCGCCTTAATTCATTATCGCTTTGAAGAAATAATTATATTTCATTTCGATCTGATCGAACGCCTGTAGAAAAACTCTGTTACTAGATCATTGACTTGGCATGCATAAAAATCCTGAGATAGAGCCCAGCCGCCGACCACCCTAACGAAAGTCTTTCCAGGGTTTCTCCTCAGCCTCACCAGGCTAATACCGGGATCGTACCTTCAGATTAGGTCATAGTCGTTCCTCCTAACACCATCTTCCCCACTATCCCAGTCTGACGCAAAGATGCATGAAGATCATAAAATACAATCCACGTTAGACTTTTTTCAATGTTATACAAGATTGTACGTTATGTATAAGTGCAGAGTGTGTGAAAAAGAAAATCTTCGAACACTCTATTATTTCCAAAACGGAACGGAAAATAAAACAGCTAAGCATGCCATAAAAAATCGGGAGAAGATATGACGGCATATTGAAATTTGTCACTGTGCTTCAATGTCAAATTTTATAAGTAAGTGCGGCCATGTTGCATTTCAGATAAGTCGGCCAGATCCTTTTTTCTTTTTAATGCATTCTGCAAATTAAATTTGAAGGGAATTTTGTGCTTCAGAAATTATTAACATAGAAATCTTATAACTACTTCCAAAGTACTCTGTGATGTCAAGCTATCTGACGAGTTCAATATGTCCCTCCCTGTTATTGAATACTGACCTGAAGGCTCCTGGTCATACATTATCTAGCCAGACGACAATATGAAGAAAAATGCTACTAGAGGCTGTTCAGGATGCGTTGCTTAAAGGAAGTGTTGATTGCGGATTTTCTGCAGCATACGCCAGTGGTTTAAGATGATTCCACAGATAGAAGTCTTGTGATGTGAGGTCAGGTGATCTGCATGGCCATTCCACTGGACTACTCTAGCCAATCCAGAAAAATGAAAATTGAACCAATGACGAACATTGCCGCGTAGTGTGGTGGAATCCTATTTTGTTAGAAGTAGCAGAGGAAGCTGCCATCTGCTGTCAGAGCGGAAGAAAACAATGTTCCTGTTGCATTTCGAAGTAGCGCTGAACATTTGAGGGCATCACAGTATCTCCTGAGGAATGTCAATTTCATCGCAATGTCTCCTGTACAAGGTAAGTTCCATCACAATATCTCCTGCGCAAGTTCAAGTATATTGCAATGTGAATTCCATCACAATGTCTCCTCTGCAAGATAAGTTCCGTCACAATGTCTCATGCACAAGGTAAAGTCTATCACAATGTCAGTTCCATCACAGTATTTCCTGAGCAATGTCAATTCCATCACAATGTGTACTACGGAAGGTAAGTTCCATCACGATGTTTCCTGCGCAAGGACAATTTCATCACAAATGAAAATGCTTTTGTGCGGAAATCTCCCCTAAGTCTGCACATTTCCTTCACCATCAATTTTGCTACATTCTTTGGTCACAACTTTCGATTGCAGTATGCTAAGGCGATAAGGATTACGTCATTACTTGTCGAGATATTACGTCATTTTTTAACAATGCCGTGCTAACTTTGAGCGTCTGTAAATCCAAAACTACACATATTTCGAAATTTCATCAAAGGAATTTTGATTAAGTTTTTATCTGAATAATCACCTTTCGAAAATGGTTAAAATCAAGAAATTATTTCAAAATTATTAAAGAACGTCCATCGTAATTATATCTCAGTTTACCCGTTAATACGAGTATAAGTGTGAAATGCATAGTTATGTTAGCGGCATTAATTAACATTAGAAAGAGTGGGTAACCTATATGTATACATTTGTTGTTTGAAGTGTTTTTTCCTATATCATTGTGGTTTAGTTCTTGAGAGAAGAGAAAGCTAGAGAAGTGCGAAAATGTAACAGAACACTCAGCATTTTAGTCCGAGTGACAGAGCGACACTAGACTACGGAAACGACACAGGTGATGGAAGTCACAGGTCGAGTAAGTGTGGAAAAGCATGTAAAAGAGGGCAGTGAGTGGGTAAATGCGTTGGAGAGGTCCATTTTGACAATAGAGTAAGGTGGGGGAGGAAGACTCGGAGAGTATTTTCGGGGGATTTTGGGAGTTGTGCAGGTGAGGGAGGGTTAGCCACCGCTTACAACTCAGCTATGAAAAATTCATTGCACAATCTCCGTGAGTGCTGGGGAAACACTAACAGAACGCTCCTAATGACAAGCCTCTTTTCCGAAACTCTAGTGGATTATTCAGTTGAAACAATCCCTTTTTTACTATTTAATCTGAGCAGAAGCTTGCAAATAATTCAGTCGGTCAGTGTGGGAACAGTTCATTTTTTTTTTACCCAATTCAGTTTTTCAAGCTTTTTTTTTACCATTCTTTCAGTCCAACTCTGCATTTTCAGTTGTCCTTCTTTATCCGCACGGCCGAGTGGAGAAAAACGAAATGTAGAGATGCAGAGGAAATGGGGGATAGGGTGGGGTGGGGATGGGGAAACAGTTCTTTATGGAAATCTCTCAACAGTCCTAGATGTCGGGTTTCGCTCTAATGAAAAACTTAACCTGTTAACAGGGTAGCAAATGTTCAAATAAAAACCTTGTAAAATGTGGTAGCAGAGAGGCCAAGAAAAACAGAGCAACTCTCTCTCTCTCTCTCTTTCTCTCGCACAAACATACACACACAGTGAGAGGGAGAGTGAGAGAGAGGGAAAGAGAGATGTTGTTTTTATGACATTGTTTTTGCCACTATTTTTGCGACAATGCGTATAACAAAATCATATTCCTGATGGATTCTGAAGTGAATATTTTTCAACGCCTGGCCGTAAACAAATCTGTTTTGTCACCTTGCAACTAAATTCATTCTTTATTATATTTATTTTCTTTCATAAGTTACGTCTTTTGGTGGGCCGTGGTGGCTAAATGGTGTAGCGCTCACCTCTGGTGCTAGGGGTGGTCGGTTCGATCGCTGCTCATCCCATGTAGACTTTCTGGTGTAAACATAGAGTGCGTGGGTTTATCGGGGTACTCCCGTTTCCTTCCACTTCCTTCATTCCACCAATTCATCCCAGCATCACGCATCCGGTCTGAACCAAAGTTGCCTAAAGGGCTTAGAAATTAAATTTTAAAATATCGAGTTACGTCTTTTCTATTTATTTAGTGAATGTCTTCCGCACATGGTTAGGCCGCTATTTCTTTATTGTTACCTGCTTGTGAGTAAGATTAAGTTAGGTAACGTTAGTTTATTTGCGCGCTACTAAATTGTTAAGGTGAGGCTAGATGAGGTTAGGTCGATTTCTTTATGTAAGCCATTTTATGAATACGTCATTTTATCCAATACCACATTCTTGACCAATGGGATGGTACGATGAAAAAAATAAATAAACTATGTCTTTTCACCACCACCAGAATGTAAATTACCTTTAGGCCCGCAGGGCCACCGGGTCGGGATTTCTGGCCATAGAGGGCCACTTTCATCCTTGGAATAAAATATAGTGGGAGTCTAAATTACTTATGATTGTGAAAAAGGGGGAGGGGAACCGGATCCCGCCCCAGACACCCAGCACCCACCAAACAAACAACCAGATATCCTCAAATAATCCCTTTAAACTGTTAAGCGACCCACCCGAAACCGCACGGCTAAGTTATTTTTGTAATAATATTATGATATTGTGAACTGTCAGTTAGGTCTGAGTCATTAGCTGTGTCGCTTTTGTTTATGAAAGGTAATTGATAGGAAGCTGAAATCATATTTGTATTGTTTCTTTTAATAGTGGATTGAGTTCGTAGTTAATATATTTCCTCCATGGAAGCGCTCAGCCGCATCCGTGTTTGATTTGTTTTGCATAGTTGTAGATATTAATAAATTTCGTTCCTTTGTTCCTGTGTAATTAAGTTAAGTTTGTTGAAGTTCTTGTAGAGTTATTTGGTGTCTCATTATATGTATATTAAGGTTCCTTGGCAAGTTGAGATTAGTGAATTTTTTGTCTTTGATTGCGTTTGCGTATCTAGTTTTACAATTTTTCAGATATTCCAGTATGGGAATAATGTGGGCATCTCTGTAGAGTTCGTCCTTTTCTGCATTCCACATTCTTTGCGAAACTCGCAGCCAGTATCTTTCAAATCTCTCAAGATGGGCTAGATTTATGTTGGAGTTGAACAGCTCAGAACCGTAAGTTAGTATTGGTCTCAAGATACTTATATATATTCTTGTCTTTAATTTGAATGACAGGTTAGATAATAATAGAAATTTAAGTGCTGAGAATGCTTGGAGAGCTTTCTTTTTCCTTTCGGTTATGTGTGTTTTGAAATTTAATCTTCTATCCATTGTGACCCCCAGATATTTAGCTGAGGTAGATGGTTTAATTTTAGTATTATTGATGGAGATTGTTTTGTTCTTTTCTTTTCTAGTGCCCTTTCCTGTTGGATAAAAGATAATAAACTGGGACTTATTTGCATTTAGCTCAAGTTTCCAATCACTGCACCATTTGATAAAAGCTCTTGCGGGTTCTTGCAGATTTTTTATGGCCGAAATAGTTGATCTGGCGGCAGTCCAGTAGGCTGTGTCGTCGGCAAACAAACCCAATTTGGTGGAGTTTGTCGGTGAGATGGGAGTGTCATTAACGTAAAGAGAGTATAGAATTGGACTAAGGGCGGCTCCCTGCGGTACCCAGTACGGATTCTTATTCAAATCGAACTAAATAGGAAAGATGTGAACGACCGCTTTGTGTATTTATGGATAGAAAGGTTTTTAAACAACGATAGTTCTGTGAATCTGTTCACTGGCAATATAAAATAATTTGCAAAAGTTAGTTGCGAAAATAATGCATTCCTTTCAAGATACTGAGTTGATTTCAATTAGAAAACAATATCATGCTTTTCTGCCACCTATTGAAAGCTACGTAAACTTCCAATACCATTTTAAAATGTTTTCATATGAAACCTGTAACACTAAAAGAATAAGCTTCCAGTAGTGTATGTCTATGCGTGTGTGTCCGGCTATTTTCTAGAAAACGACGCCCTTCTTTCCCACATATGTTATACATTAAAGCTTGTCATGTAGAGTTTCACATAAATTTGTAGTCTGGATCAGTTTAACCACTGAAACTCAAGAAGCGATAAAAGAGAGAAAAAAATACACGTACTTGATATTCTCAACAATGAACATAAATAGAAAATACAATTTAATACAAAGCGCTTATATTTTTCTCTTCCGTTATAATGAAATAGTAGCTGATGTGCCCGCCCGTTAGTGCAGGGTGAATAAAATATATTGGCAAAACTGAGAGGTTGGCTTTTATAATTGGTTGCCAACACTGAGTACTGCGGCGTTTGCGGCGCGGCGCACGGAGTAGCTCTATGACCTATTCTAGTAACAAATGCCGCATTTGGTTCATCTTTTTCGGGTCACCCTGTCGTTAGTTGTTGACCGTTGCAGCTAAAAATTATATGTGCAAGTTCTTCTAGGTGCTGTATGTAGTGATTCCGCCAGACCCCCACTCCCTGTGTGTGTGTGTGGGGGGGGGGGTTGTCACTCCCCAAATCTTGAATTTTAGCGGTCAAAAAATCATAGAAACCGTGCAAAAGTCCACTTACACCTTCCCAATTTTGACTTTACACCGCCACCCCGAAAACTGAAAATCCTCGCGGAATTCCTGGTTGTACCCGTTCGCTAAGTTTCATCAAAACTGGGCTTCCCTCTAATAGGAAGTGTTCCTTTTTTTTAGAGTGAATAATCGTTGAAACTACTAATAAGCACTTCATTAGTGATTACATCCATAAGTGTTCCGAAACTTTACCAGCCAAGCTTCTTACAATGACCGGTGTCGATGAAGATGAAAGCATGTTTTATTTTCGACGAAAAGTTGAGCAAAAATATTGGTTACAATATTTATAAACTTTTCAAACAGTTTTCGCTTTAAAAAAAGAAAAAGAAAAGAAATGTCTTTATTATGTACACTGTACAGTTCTGTCATGTTAATAAGTGTTTATGTATCCAGCTTATCTCCTTTTATTTATTTGCCGAAGAAATGGATAAAGAGCATCATGATTCATTATACTGCTCAATCATATTCATATACAGGGTGTTTAAAAATGTTGTCTCTTGCGCAACATTAATGATTTTGGACATGAAATTCTTAGAAGAGAAAACCCCTTTAAAAAATGGGGCACATCCTGCATTATAAACCATACTCTGATTGCGAATATAATAACTGATTGCCATTTGCTATATCCATGTGTCTCACGTCATTTTTTGACCACTGCGTCATTTGTCATGATGCAACGTCATATTGTAGCTCCTTTATAGAGGAAACTACGCATGCGCTGAAATTTCCTCTGCCTGAGTATGATACCAGCAGCGAAAGGAAAATAAATTAGTTATTGACGTGTCATTACAAAACTTATATTTTTTTAGCTGGGATGGGGGAAAAACGAAGATTATATTCCATCTTGGTTGGAAAGCCAGAGGGAAAGAGACCGTTGGGAAGACCGAGACGACGTTGGGAAAGACAATATTGGAAGGAATCATCGAGAAGGAGGTGTTTGCGATAAAAACTGGCTTGATCTTGCCCAGGATAGATACTGATGGCGAACGTTTCTTACTACGGCGATGAACTTGCAAGTTCCGTAAGCCATAGCGTAAGTAAGTAAGTATATTAGAAAACGATTCTTTTGGTTGTTGTTAAACTGAAACAAATTGGTAACACTGATATATTTGACTCACTACAATTTAGATAAATGAAATACAATTTCTTCGGTACAATTACAACACCCACACCCACATACGCGAAGAAGAAAAAGAAACTTTGGACAATATTCTAGCATCATATGCGTTATTTTACTAACGAGAATAGCTTATATAAACAGAGCAAGAATTGACGATATTAATTCGTTCACAAATAAGTTTTAATATGTACTTTCATTTTCTATATGGAACACCATTGTTGGAAATATAATTCCTCTCTTCCACATCTCCCATTACTGGCGTATGATTTTAATAGAAAATCCATGAAATCCGCATGTACCTGCCAATCAAACCATTCCTATACTTGTAATCAAATGAATATGAGATTTTTTTTACCCTTTAATTTGAAACGGGAAAGCTCTCACTTTTCTTCTATAATTCCGGAAATAATGAGATAATGTCATTGATATTCTATTCAATAATAATTCTTAACGTAATGTTATGATATACAAAGACAAAAGAATTACGGATGAATGCAGTAATGAGTTATGGATGATGTTCCATTCAATGAATGGATTATTCTTTTTTCTAACATATAATATTGAGCTCTAATACAATGAAAAATCATAATCTCTTTGCAGCACGTAATGGTAAACAAATATTTTTCTATCTCTGTGTTCTAACTGATGTGAGATAAATTTATAGGAAGGTCTTACACAATATGAATGAAACCAGATGCAACATATATGACAAATAATTATATTTTAAAATATTGAAATACAAGACATTAAAACTTTAATATTATTTAGAAATGAAATATGACAAAACATACAGGTTTGAGTAAAAATGACTCGATACCGATTCTTGAAACTAAATATTCTGTCATAGGTCAATCATCGCATCGGCATCAAAGAATTCAGGGTCAGTTTGGTCTCTGTAGGGGGACACGTTGGAACGAAATTCGTTTTATAATTGAATCGGCCATTGTTAAAGAGGGATATGCACTTTTAAAATTGAATAGTACATATTCCCTTTTAACAATGACCGATTCAATTGTTGGTACTGTTCTTGAATAGTTATCTTCATGTTATGCAATATAATAGAAAACTACTCTGGTACACAAGTTGATAGACGGTTGAGTGCACCTCAGAGCGCCAGGCAAGGGAACACTGCGAGAAAAGTCCCCGCGTTCTGGCTGGGATTTGAGCCCGATTCGCAGTCAGACGTGCGACTGCCTGAGCCAGGGCATCTTCCACTTTAGTTTGGGAAACAACGGAATTCATCACGTTTTAATTTCACATATACATAGATGTGGTAAACCAGCTTCGTACAGGATGTAATATAAAAAACGTGAATGTCACACACAGACACGAAATAATGCCGAGAAAGTTAAGGCGGGTCAGTTAAAGTTAGGTTAGATTCTCATGTTTTTCGTTATGTCTGTTACTTTACCTAATTATTAAGTATTTTCTGCGCTTATTGCTCGTTCTTCATGTGTGTACTGCATTTGGTAATTCGAGATAATATTACTTCCTTCCAGCGAGTTTTTAAGCTGGTTCCTGAATGGAAACTGTTAGCTTAGGTTAACTTTGCGGACCTCTGACTTACGATGGACCGTACAATGTTGCTGAATACACAGTTAAAATGTAATATCATTAATAAAATTAACTGTTCAAAACATCGCTGTCTCTAAAATAAGTACATGGTTCACAAAATGCACGATTCATTTTCCAGGGGTCTCAAAGAGCACGACAGGATCGCAAATTGTACGGTCGCAAAACTCATGGACTCGTTGGATCGCAAAACGTAGGCACCTTAGGGTTATATATGCCTCTGAACAGAGAACCAATTAGTATCCTCACCATCAAATCAACCATGCTGTTATCGATCATAGAATTTATTATTTACCTTTATCAAAATCATCATTATAAAATATAGGGTATAATATTGTCAGATATTTATAATTAAACTTTTTAATATGTAACATGCGAGGACAATTCAAGTATTAACATAAATGCGTATCAAATTGTGATAATAGGGCTTAGACGGTAGATTTAAAAACTTCGGAGATTTGATGCTTTTATTGTCGATAAATTAGTGTTGTTAAAATCACGTGAACCATATCTAACCTAGCTTTGCATGATACTCGCTAATAAATTGGGATAAATAGTCTGACGAAAAGAACCTAATTGTTACTTCTTCCGTTGCCACATTTCTCATACTAATTTACTAGGCTTTCTGGCGAGTATTTTGCAAGGTTAGTCTGAATAGGTTAGGTTATATATATATATATATATATACACAGTAAATTCAATGTAGTATAATGTTAAATAAATAAGACAAACTTCCAGGCGGAGCCGGCTGTAAGTCAATCGGCACTCTGATCCAAATTTTCGATGTGCCCTCATAAATAGTAATTTAATACTAAAACTTAATACTACCCGTTTCAATACACTAGCGCCCGAAATGGTTTGCGCCCCCAAAATTCTTGAGCTCTTTTCGTGGAAACAGTTCGAACACCCCTCGAGCCGGCCCTACTTCCAGGCGATTATTTCCAATGTATTTATGAAGTGTCCTAAATCGAGTGTTAGCGGGAATACTTTAGTTTCCGGGGGTATCTAGAAATTCTACCCATACAATATGTACATCAATCGAAGGAATTTTAATTATTGACTATAAACCGGAAGTGGCCAATATGAATATAAATAGTTTTTTTGTTTGTCAAACTGAGGCGATTGATGTACATATTGCATGGGTAGAATTCCTAGATATACCCCCACCCCAGGAAACTAAATTATTTCCGTGTTAGCATACTATAATAACATAATTCCATCACCAATCTCATTAATGTCGTGATTCCAAAAAGTACATACTTTTTATATGTGATTTATCAAAAAAATTCTACATAAATTAATATATCATACAATACTATGTATCAGCTACCCGTGTGAGCATTCATTATTACATATTTTTAAATCGAAACCATGCATATTCAGAATACAATTCTAAAATCCTTCTTTTTTTATTTTTTGTTCGATATGATTTCTGTTTTTCTGCTTCGCCGGCAGATGTCACAGCTAGCTGATGTAAAATTGTTTAGTTAATTTATTAACGGTATTGTTTCTTTCAAAACCATTTTCCCCATTGTTTTTTAGTTTATTTTTCCCAGTCACCTTTTTGTTTTGCTTTGAGCTGAAAATAATACGCAATGCAGTTGATACATTTGTTCCTTAATTTCCTGATATTATTTAATTAACAAACTTCTTTGAATTCTATTAGGTCAACTAATGTAATTTTACTCCGCTTCTAAATTTCATACAAGTTTGATGGAATTACCAAGAAATAATCCATAAAAAAAAGCCTCAAACTTAAACATCATATAACATTGAACAACTACGTATAATTTTTTCTAAACAGTGAAATTGTCATGATCGTCGTACTATTCAAAATTTTTAATGGATAATTTCAAAACAGCAATATTCTATTATTGCTCCATCAAAGTGTCCATTTTACGTTTTATTTTTATTTTATCTAAATCAGTGATTTTCAACCTATTGATACTTGCTGATCCGCAAAAGACAGGGAGAATTGTTGGGAACTGGCAAAGTAGATAAAACAACAATCCTTGGAGATTTAAATGTTTAATTGTAGCATTTATTATTAAAACTATTTGATTACTATGAACTATGAATTTTAAAATCATAAATTTTACACGCACATTTACACTTTACTGTTAACTTTGAAATTTTATAGTCACATATCCATTTATTCCCTTTTCTCTTGAAGCTCATTTTCATCAATGCTGCTGGCCATTTGCGAAAATCTTGTCGACTCGTGGGTACAATGTTCATACTGAAAGGCGTAGATCGTCATCAATATTCACTTAATTCCTTTTTGTCTTAATTGCACAGACGACAGAGAAAATTGTTCCACATAAATATGTAGAGTTAAAAAAAAGTCACTAATAATTTGAATGTGTTTCTGCTGAAGTTGGGATATTCTTCACTCACAGATAAGCAAATTTTGTTTATGACTTGCTTTTGAATCTAGAGTTGAGAATAACATAAGAGGAATTGTCAGTTAAACTCTCCTTCTGACGGATAAGTCTATGGCAGTCCACTCCTTCAGTAAAAGGAACAACTATACAAATATTTCCTTGCCAAGAATCCTCTTTCTGGCCCTAATGATAGTAGTCATTGAAGCTTTGAATCAACGTGCTGAGATGTTGGCGTATAACAGTCAATATACGTTCTTCATTTACGTCAGCGAAAGTCAGAAATTCTTGAAGAGAAGGGGAAATATTTCCAAAGTATTTTGCTAGCAAATGTTGTCTCCAAAGAGCTACTTTATTCCTAAATGCATCTACTTTATTCCAGCACATTTAGCCCCTCATTCTTGGTTAAGGAAGAGCTCTGTCGAGATTGACTTTTGATCTCGAAGAAGCTACTTCACCTCATCTCAAACTTCTAAAAGGCGAGAGAGGATATTTGCTTACTTCGGCATGAAATAGTAAATGCTGATGTTGCTGGCCTGTAGACATACAAAGAGATTCGAACAGTCTGGAATTGAGAGCCCAGCCCCGAAGTTCATTTACGATCTTCATCGCGTCGTTGAGGACTACTTTCCAGGAGCGTATCGTGTGGACTACCTAGGCTACCATCACAGCCTAACTTTGTGAACAAATATTCTTATATGTACAAATAATATTAACTTACATGAAAGGGAGGCCAGAACACCTATCACCATCATCAATACTATGTGTGACCTTCGTATCGTCTTTTCTGTTTACTACTGTGGTTAGCGGTAGTCCAAGCTGTGCATCCAGACCACACCACTCCTACGTTCAAGTCAGCTGGAAGTCTTTTTACTGTGAATCATACAGTGCATGCATAAGATGTCCGGACGAGCAACACTTTTATCTTAGGTACTTTACCTCACTGGCACCCAACCATACATGCGGGGCCACCTGTACACACACCAACACATTTGTCCTAATCCAATAGATGTGTCTCGACGTAATTTGATATGACATTCAATATCTTTGAACTGGTAGACGGCCAGGGAAGTCAGAACAGCAGATAAGTTCTTCATTTAAGTCTTCCCCTATTTTCATACCTTAACGAAGTAGAGCAAAATGAGACGGTTGCTGATGTCAGGTCATTCATCAAGCTGAATAACAAGGAATAACGTGATTCCTTCCTTCACTCCTTCTATTACCTGCTCTTCAACATCTGCAGCCATTTAAGTTATTCTTCGCTGTATACAGTTGACGGTTTATGAGCAGCCCGAGGTCCCAAATACATGCTTACTCGCGACATCCACAAAACAAGGTTTTATCAGGTTCTCACTGACTGAATGGCTTTTTCATTTTAGATTTTCGAACGGCATCTTTCAAAGTAGTCCTCTTGCAGCTACACATCCACCAACAGTTTTTATCTTTCCAATGTATCTTCTTAAAATAACTCGCAATGGTACTTTGTTCAGGTCCCTTGCTATCCATTAGCTGTTTTCTGCCTATGCAGAAGCATAAATCTTCAATAATTCAAAGAACTTCACAGAACTGAATTTACTAGTTTCTCACTGCTCGTACACTAGGTAGCTACTAGATCGATCTACGATCGTAGATTTTCAAATCGCTACAGAAAATCCTCGAATATTCCAGATAACAATCGGCTTGGAATTGATGTTTGTTTACAGATCGGACCGAGAGATGGCGGTCGGGATTTCTTTTGTTGGTAATTTCGCCGAGAAATTAAAGCATGGTGTGTTAAGCGGGTTTGAATTTGTTTATAATTATGTGAGAATACATTGAGTGCTGTATGTAACGATACTGGAGTGATCGATTAGTATCTAAACATAGATACAGAACAAACATTTAATGTCTTTCGTCCATTTTCGGGAAAATCCAAGATGGACAAAACTTTCAGCTCTATCTAAGATTTATACTATTCTTGCCAGGTTTTTGAAATAAATAAAATATAAATTAAAAATGCCGCACAGCAATAACAAGGATAAGAAACTGACCTAGAACTGAAAATGGCCCGTATTGGATTAGACTGGAAGTGGAAGATCGAGATTAATTCTCCAGTATGCTCCCATGATTCAAATACTCATTAAATTTTAATTGCATCGAGCAATCCAGTTTCGTTTCAGATAGACAATGTGAGAATCTGAATAGATTTTACAATGTTTGAAATAGCAGGAAGTTAATATAATATTCCAGTTGATATTAAAGATATATAGAAACTTTGCTTTTTTTTTAATTTACAAAAAAAAATCTTATATTAAAATTGAAATCTACGAATTTTCCGCCGCGGACCGGCAAAGTATTTGCGGAGACGGGCGGTTCAAATCCACTGATCTAAATCACATATAATGAATTAGATGCTAATTAGCAACCCAATGTTACGCGTAGTGTGTAATTACATAGCAATCTTCATTTGCAGAAATGTAGAATTCAACTTCGCTTTCCTTGGATCGAAAATTTTGTAAACTGTAAAGAATGAAATAGTTTATGCAAAGTACACGTTACTTTTAGTGTGTAGAAAGGAATATATTTTTTATTTAATCTACTATATTGAGATAGCTTTATTCCGGCTAGTTTTCTTTCTATGTATTAACAACATACGATCTGACATTTATTGTTGTCAGCTGATAAGGAAAGTTAGGCGAAAGCATTCATCGTGGTGAAGATTTTTATTATATATACGGTTTTATATGTGCTCAAACCAAAATTTGTGGGGGGGGGGGGGGGGGGTTAAGTGTGAAAGAAGGTTAGCCGACACACCCACTAAATGAGGAGTACTTGTGTGTGCTGCAGTTTGATGAAGGGCGGATTATTGTTAATTGGACAGAATCCATAGCTTCACACTGCAGTGTTGCCAAATCAACAAAAACAACTTTTAAGCAACCTGTCTTCACTTATATCTTCCAGATTTTGCAACGCTTTCTGGAGTAAAAAGTATGTTTGATTTATTACATTCATTCTAAATATATGCATATATTTAGAATAGAATAAATATTCTAAATATAGAGAAAAAACTTACATGATGCCATTTGACAACAAAATATGTTGAGTTGGCAACTCTGTACAAATTCTAACACTTCAAAGAACGACATGGACTGTCGAGCCAAGCAGTAATAAAATGAAAAGATCAATACAAACCTAACACAATTTGGGTTTTTGACATATTCATTGCGAGCTAAGATGAGGTCTTAGGTTTCTTAAAATTAGCTTTTTTATTGTAATGTTTCCCTTACTCTCCTATTCAAGTATTGCTTGAAAGTTTAATTATACTTCCAATCGCAGTTACCGCGACTGAATGTCCTTTCGAAATTGGTTTTTGTTCTCTTAAACATTTTACCGAGCCCTCGTGGTCCAGGCGGTAACCTCAAGGGCTTGTGATCGACAGTGGGAAGGCACGCGGTCAACCATCCTGATTAGGGTTTTTCAATAGTTTCCACCTTCAGTTTCACCATGCGAATGTCGGGATGGTACCTTATGTAAAGTCCTGACCGTTATCCTCCCCGCTACCTATCCTGACTTGAACCAAGGATGCCTTCCAGTTCAGACTGATGGTGCCATCTAGCAGCTGGGAGTTCAATTACTTATTGGATGCATCATTTTATTCAGTCGGTGTGATGATTTCATGTATAGCGTACCTCCGAGTGGAGTTTGTTTTAAAAGATTTAGGATTTTTCTATGCTTCGATTAATTTTAACATTAAGTTTATTACTCCTTTGTGGAATTGTTAAACCTGGACTATAAAATATAAGTAACTCACCTTATTTAACAAATATTTAAGTGTGATACAGTGGTACTTTATTTTACCTTGGGCAACTTGCTGAGCAAAGCCATCTTGAAATCTTAAAACTTAGACATGTGGACAAAATGGGGCTCGGTATTGGTATCGATATTCTAAATATATATTTTCTGAAACAAAACTGATTTATCTAACGATAGAAAGAAGCATTATTTTGGAAATTTTCAAAAATATTTTGTAATTCTTGTAGAACTTATCAAAACAGAAATTATATTTTTCGTCTATCGTTTACAGTGGCTTATTTATTGAAACCTTATTACATTATTATAACTGTTTTGATAGCTTCTGTACTCATAAACAAAGATTATAGATTTTTGTAATGATTTTCGATGTGTGATGAAATTCACCATTGATTTAATGACTACCCCATTGTCACAACTAACTTTAACAAAACATTTAGATTACACCATTAATCAAGCACACAGAATCTCGGTTATATTTTACGCCTAACGAGAGAATTTCGGAACACCAAATTCACTTATCATGCTTTATAATTTAAACGTCCGATCCAAATTAGAATATGACTTTTTAATATGGGCACCTAGTTTAGAAACACATAAACGTAAAATTGAAGCACTACTGTACAAGCTAAATTCCTTCGCGTCCTAGCTTTTAGACAGACGAAATTTTACCCTCGTTTTGATTCTTATTAATCGTTGCCGACAAACTATGGTCTTATTAGTATCCAACAGAGAAGACCAATAAATGATATGCTATTCCTGTATAACATATTAAATAAACAGATCAATAATACCTCATTGTTAAGTAATGTGAACGACGGAAGAGATGCTGTTTCTTTACGTTAGGTATTCTGACTACGACCTGAGTTTAGGAAGACCTTTTACCATGTGAACGGCTTCCTCCAGGTCTACAAAGAATACCTGGAACATTTGTGAAACAGACTATTACTGAAACGTTGAAATATTGACGAGAGGTTTTACATAATGTCGTTCTTCGAAGATTGCTTAGTGTGAAATTATCGATGAGAATTACGTGGTGAACTCTGAGAGTTCATAATGGGCGTTAACTTTAAATGTCAGATGGTAGAGGCTAAATTTGGGATTCTAATGCAACGAAACTCAGCTAAACATGAGAACTACTTGGATACGAAAGGGTTCTGTTGCCGAGTTAATTGAACGTAACATAATTACATTTTAACACACCACGTTTCTTAACGATGGACAGAATAAGCGGGTTTTACCGGAGTTATTTAACTTTGAGCAAATATTATTCGGGAGGTGACAGTTAGAAAGTCTAAATTATGTCAGACTCTAGAATCACAATATAAAGCAGATCCTCTATTCATACCTGAAATTTAGTTGAAGTTAGATGTTCGATGAAACTCAACAGCCTTTGATTCCGTCACAGCCAGATGATGAAAAATGTTCAGAAAAAACTATCTTCCTTCTTAGGTTGAAGCTTTGGCTGGAGACTTCTTCTATTGTACTGATGCACTGAAGGTCCCTCTATGGATCTGGAGATACTGGAGCTCTGTAGGCCCCTCTATGGAACTGAAGGTTTTAATAGAAGATTGATCGGCTTTATATAGCGACTCGTACATACAGTAAATGTGTGTGTGTGGTGTTTGTCTGTCTCGGCGGAGACGGTAACTTTAAGTAGGACGAAAGGTGACGTTCCCATCATAAAGAACATGGTTAATTTGCTCAAAGGTGAATAACATCTCGATTGACGTCATAGATTGCAATATATTTCATCAGCCTTCGTTGTTGCTACTCTGTACATCTTTACTGAAACATGGCGGTGGTTTTATTTCCATTTCACCGAACAAATTACAAGAAAAATATAAAAATATACTAAAACCTAATTTTTTCCTATTATTTTGAATTTTATGAATAAAGTTAATTTTTCCCTCTACTGGGGTCTATCACAGTAAAATAGGTTTATGCATTCCTACGGGAAAAACCCGCTTGGGAAACTCTAAAATATTTTGCTGCAAAAAACGTAGAACACATGTACCTTGCAAGTCACCTACATGAAGCATGTGCGCAACCTTCAATACTATATCCAATCAAAATCCTAATGTAAATATATTTCACATGCAAAGGAAGGAATTTCACAATGCAATTAAATATGCCGTGTTCATTTTAACAAATATATGAAAATTGGTTATAATTATGCCTTAGAATTTAAAATTGAGTTTATTTGTTACTAGGCAACTCAGACGTAAGTACGTATGTTTCATGTGTATGTTTTATCAGTACAAAACCCCGTTTGGGGTAAAAGGAAGAGTGACGCAAGATTTCTACCCACAAAACAAGTGATATCTATTTTGCGAGTGACTTTCTTTGTGTCACTATGGCGAAAGTATTGCCTTTGTAATAAAATTAAGAGAAAGTATCCTTCCGCCATAGTGACACAAAGAAAGTCACTCGCAAAATAGATATCACTTCTTTTGTGAGTAGAATTCTTGCGTCACTCTTCCTTTTACCCCAAACGGGGTTTTGTACTGATATAACTTATTTTGTAAGGCTGCCTATAAAAAAAAGTGTATGTAACACGAGCCATCTATGCCGATGCTCCTCTCTCCTGCACACGCGCTATAACGTGTAGGAGACACGTGCACTGTAAATACAACGGAGAAACCACATCTGCGAGGTTGCTTCGGTGGACTGGTAGTTAAGGCGTCGAGTTGATAAACAAAAAAACCCTGGTTCGAGTCCCGGCGAGCTTAACATTAGATTTTCCTTTCAGAATATATTTACATGTGTTTATATATTTGAAAAATACAGTAATTTAATTAAGAGCTTTTTTTTTAAAAAAAAGAGACAATATTGTGTTCCTCAGGGTAAAAAAAAACACTCGACCGGGATTTGAACCCGCGAACCCACGCGGCGGAGTCAAGAACGCTAATTATTAGGCTACCGAGGCTTCGCGCTTGCAGTGATGGAAACAGATATTTATTGGAAACGGCCAGTGGTCTGTCTTGTAACAAAGAAAAGTATTTCCTGCTTCTAAACGTGATTTATAGCATTCTGAGTATATTGCAACAAGTCAGTAAATGTTGAATGGTTTTGTTGAAGACTATTGCCTATAGAGCACAGTTTGTTTCGATCAAAGGACGAGGTGGATAACCGATAATGTGTAGCATTTTTTTCTCATAGCAATAAGGAGTAGGATGCAATCCTGCGCAAGACATGCATTTATATTCTTGACAGAAAGTACATTTTAAATTACTCACCATGGGAACGTGGAGGTTAGATAAAATTAGGTACGGTCATGTATCTTTACATTTTTCTCCTTTACGTCATGCCCAGATAAGTGGAGCAGCGGCGGAGAGTGTTCTCCGTACGGGCTCGTATTTAAAAAGTGGCACGTGTCACTATGGCGGAAGGATACAAGATCGATTTTGCTCCATATCTCGAAAACCGTAACTCCTATCAAAAATCTAAGCTTGGATTTACCCCCATTCTGATGGAGGCCCGCAATGGACCCCTAACCCCCCCCCGGTACCACCCATTTGGGGCTAAAACAAAAAGACACACAGAATGAGGGACATACCTTTCTATCATTTGTGAAAATTTTGTGATTCGGTTAAAAAAGTCGTAACTTTTGAACCGCTCCACCGATTTTAATGTATGATACACCGTTTTGAAACGTATTGAAGTGTAGAATAAGATCCAGTAAGTTTCGGCCGCCTATATGGTCTGGGGTCAGTGCTATCCTAAAAAATGTGAAATTTTGATATTTTTTTCAAAGCGCCCTAGAGAGTCCCAAGGAGATCCTACCGACCCAATTTTTTTCCTATGTCTCAGTATTGGAAAGAGCTTTCAAATGTAAGTTCAAGCAACAAAATCGGACTTATACTTTGGTAGATCCGAAACTAACTGTATACTATCTGAGTGCCGCTAACAGTGTCCTTTGCCAGCGTCACTCGAAGAACTGCCGTTCTTCATGATCTGTATTACGATTTGCACACGGCGATTTTATGTTTTATGTGTATTGAAAACATGTATGGTACTATTGTAATTGAGGATATGAATCCCTGTTAGAGTTCAAGAAAATAAATAAATAAATAAATAAACATACCGGTTGGACAAAATAAGAAAACTGACTTTTTTGGAAAATGCGATTTCCAGGAAAAACAAAAAGAGCGCTGAAATATTTAACTATATCTCTGTAAAGTAGACGGATTAAAGTTTCATTTGAGCCGAAAAGGATTCTGGTCAGTTGCTTAATGTATACACTACACTCAAGTAAAGTTACATCTGCCCGTTTTGTCCAACTTTCCCCTATATAATTTTTCCTGGATAAACGGTAATAATTTCCCTGGTTTCTATTTGACTTTGATTCTAGATATCATTAATCACCTCTCCCTAATGTATAGAATTATTACATTAGACGATCTTTGATTTTCTTGTTTTTTTTGTAAGAACTCAAAATGGCGAAAGAATTACAATTTTAATAGTATTGCTGCTTCTCCCATAGCTTTACAAATCAATGAATTATTATTATACTGTTATTGTTTTTAACCTGGGCGATTTACAAGAGTTTAAATACTTGTGGTTTGACTATCTTCTTATGGACAAAAAAATCTCAAGTGGCGTCGCCTATATTTTACACAACGCGAGTCTTTTTTTATATATCCCCAAATATATGTGACTCTAAATTGTCATATTTTGTACATAGGCACAAGTTTTCTTTGTGCAAAATATTACAATTTCGGGTCACATATATAAAAGATTACCTGGAAGTTTTTTTTTTCAACTCGTCAGTGTCATTTGAATCCCTTGGCTTCTGAAGTTAATACACATAACTTCCTCGTTATTAATAATGTTGACTTGTTTTCCATTGATTCGTTTCAGTAGGCAAATGAGTCCTCATTTTCCAGTACAGTCAGGATCGATGTCTGGTTTGCGACAGCTGTCAATTAATGGAGCATGAGGTGCTCAAATGCTGAATTTTAGGGCTGTTCGTTATTTATTGTACTGTCTTGGGGACATGAAACGACTTTCTTGGAAGATGAGATCCGCACGGTCAACGTTGTTTCACACTTCTGATTGCGCCTCATCGGGCTGTGAATAACACGACGAATTATTATTGTTATAAGAGCGGGTCTGGTTAATTTAGAAAATTTCCAATCCACAGGATAATGACTTTCTCTCCTATAGCAGCAGATAAGATAATTACGTTGTAACAGTTCATGGCAATACTGAGGAGGAAGGGGCGGGAGGTTGTCTTTCAGAAACACACAGCAATTTCTTTGATCAGCCAACACCGGGAATTGAACTCGGATCTTACTGATTACAAGACGAATATGTTACCCACGGCTTCGACTTGTCGGCATTTTAGAACGAATTAAGGACCGCACTGCAAAAACAGGTATAGTCCATTTCTGTTTTCCAAGATCATATTTTACTTGGATTTGATGTTTTATAGTACGGCGAATTTTGAGTGAAAGAATCAGTCATATTAAATATCAATCAACTTTCCCATTATTGACAACAACTAGACTGCTTCACTTGATTCGTGTCAAGAATCAACCAACAAAAAAGTCTTTGTTCCTTTTATAAAATTCCAATTTTTGGACTTAAGCGGTTCTTGCAGCGAGGTCTTCAATTGTACTGATTCGTCTGTTCTTTTACAATTATGGATTTAGTGTATACACTAATGATCAGGTTACCATGCGTACATATTTTGTACGGACAGTCCGTACTTTATTGGCTTTGTCCTTGTCCATACCGTACTTTGCAAAAATTAACTCAATGTCTGTATTTTTCAGTTGTTGACTTTAATAATTTTAAAATCCATGTATTTCCAGAAATATAGATCACACTATTTACAAACAACTCTCGCTTTACACACAAATATAATTTGTTCGCACATAATGAAACAATGTTTCCAGTCCTTGCTGTAGCGCCATCACGTTAAAATAGTCCTTGTACAGTATATGTACCAAATTTTATTTATTATAGGCATTATTTACTCAATAGTTGTGCTTTTAATTTAAAACACACAACCGAATTACTTATTTTGTATGTGGAAATAACGAATGTAAACAATAGCCCAATCAACTTTGTTATCGTTTGATAAGATTCTAATAACACCAATATATTGAAACATAATGATCAAAAGGTGTCGACCAGGGCCTATGTTGAAGGCGCGATTCCAGAATTTACCTGGTGTAACAGAAAATACCCTGGAAAAACCTGTCAGAATGGTCGGCCGTTGGGATCGAACTCACGACCTCCCAAATACTACACCAACGCTCTACCACTGAGCTACGGCGGCTCGGTAAAAATGTACTCATTATTAGTATTAAATGTGTAATTCATGTTGATGTTGCAAATAATTGTTCTATTCTATTTACAGTAGAGCATCAATTATCCGCATTAATTGGGGACTTGTAGTGTGCCGAGAAACGATATTGTGGATAATTGATTATTGCTTAAAATACATTGTTAAATATGAGAATAAAATCGACTTACCCATCTAATTTTGCGATCTCTAATACAAGTTTGGTTTTAATAGTTTTATAGCAATAGAATGTTATACAACTCAAAAGGATTTACTGTATTCATATACGAAAATACAGTACCAACATATTACACAGAGTACGTATTAAAGAAAATTTTGGTTGAACCATCATAATATACAGTATAATTACTATGGAAGTTTAAAGTATTTATTCCTTGAGGTTTTATTTATGACTTGAAACTTTCCGGATAACCGATCATCCGCATACCCGATTTCCGGATTATCGGTACTGTAATGAAGGTAATTTGTCTTATAGAGTTTATTAGAGCTGAAAGAACAGGAGACTTTACACTCCATCTGAATACAGCAATCGGTGTATTCTTTTACCATGCTGCAGGTCATCCTCGTATGCAAAAAGTTATCATCTTTATGTAAAAATAAAATTACAGATAAAAATGTATTAAATTAACGCGAAAACAATGTGTAATCACTTTAGTAAAAATTTTGCAAGCATTTAATTTTGTTGACATCAATTTCTACCTTCATTTTCTTAAACAATGTTAAATTAAAATATAATTTTATGACTTCAGCTTTTGTGCCATTTTGTGGTTTCTGCGTCCATGAAAAGAATGTCTTTAACAACAAAGATTTGTAATTTTATGCTCAAAGTAATTTAAAACTTTTTTTCTTGAAGAGCTGCGTAGTTTTTGTGGAAATTGGCAACAGGTGAATATCGGCCGCCATTTTCCAAGATGACGGCCGTAGCACAACTTTGATTTTAGGAGACTTTTAATATGTTACTTCGGTGGGCAAGTATTTTTCCATAGCCTAAACCCCATGCTGTTAACATAACTTACACCAGTTCTTAGAAACTCACAATGTCATTAATAAGTACAACACCAAACTTAAAGCAATGATAGTGGACAAGGATTTTATAAGTCCGTATCGTACTTACTTTCTAAGTCAACGGTAAGAGTTCAAATCCACGTCTTTCCAAAACATTTTTAATAAGGCAATTTAGCTCAGTGATAACGTTCTTGATTTCTAAGTCAAAGGACCAGTTAGCGTAGTTAGTTCGTGTCCTGACCAGCGATTTCTGCAGGTTTAAGTATAAACAGCCTTCATTAATCAACCACATATGAAGTCCATCTGCAATTGCTGTCCAATTACGAAGAGTTTATAAATTAGAACCAATGGCCCGATACTCGACGTAAAACTTCAAGAATTGCCGTGACCATGATAGAGAAAGTCATAGTAAACAATTATGCTTTTAATATACCTGACATTTACAACGGAGCGTAGCCATGAAATTTCGAATCTGTTATTAAAAATATTTTGTTATTTACTAAGTAAATGACGTGAATTCGTTATAACATTCACTTCATGAACAAACCATTTGTGCTCGATAGAAAAGCATGATAAAATAATTAAAATTCTCTTAGATTATTTGCGAGACGCGTGTTATGGTTACGGTCTCGAATTGAAAACATATAAAATTTGACCAAATCTAAAAGTTAGCCAGGCATTACACTCAAGTGCCAAAAGTCATGGAATACCTTTCTAATAACGTGTGCGACTCCCTTGACCACAGCGAAATACAGTAACCCGACATGACAGGGACGCGACAAGTCACTGGTTGTCTGCTGCCGGGATTTGCGGCTATGCAGTCTCGATTGCCATCCATAATTAGATGATAGTTGCAGGTGGACGATCCTGGGCACAATCAACCCGTTCGATGATACCCCACATGTGCTCGATAGGGTTCGTGTCCGGCGATTTAGGTGGCTAAATCCTGCGTTGAAAGTTGCCAAAATGTTCCTCACAATCAGTCACGCATCATTGCGGTCCTGTGACGTGGCTCATTGTCATCCTGGAGTAATCTCATTATTGGCACGGTACACGATGTCCAGAAAGGGCTGGAGAGGGAGATGGTCACCAAGCAGCTGAATATAGCGCTGACCGGTCAATGTTCGGTTCAAGCGCACCACAAAACACAAACCATGCCAGGTAAATACGCCCAACACCATGGCGGAGCTATCACCAGCTCGCACAGTGCCTTGTTGACATCTTGGGTCCATGGTCTCATAGGGTCTACGCCACACCCGAACACTACTATCTACGCGTACCAATCGGAAACGTGACTCATCTGACCACGCTTCAAGTTGCCAGTCCTCTAAAGCCCAATCCACATTTGTATGGCCTATTTAAGTCACCGCCGTCGACCGGCAGCTATTAGTAGCAACACACGTGTAGGTCTTTGCCTGCGATACCCCATTAAGACCAAATTGCGTCTGAGATACGTTCTTGGAACGTCCTGCATCGATTTCTGCTGTCAATTCACGAACTATTGCTTGTCTGTTTGCCCGGACGAGTCTGCCAAAACGTAGCGCTCATTCAGCATCCGTGGGTGGTCACTGCGTTGTATTTAATAGGTCGCAATGCCTCTAATGCGGTACCAAGGGTGGAGCGAGTAAAGTTCAATGTCCGGACGAATTCCGAAATCGCATGCCCCATTCGTGTAGCACCAGCTGTCATCCCGCGCTCAAACGCCGATAATTCCCGTCGAGTTCCCATCACCATGGTGCACGGCTTTGAACTTCACTCAAAGAAGTCCAACTAATCACACTGCAAGTACTTCGCACCGTTCGACCGGTATGCCGCGATATTACCGCACCGTTAACTAGTTTCCTGAACGTATCCCATGACTATTCGCACTACAGTGTATTTCTAATTACTAACACTGCTTTTTACATATTTAAGAATACATTTCTAATTGTTTTCAATGCAAATTTAAAGATTATATTACTACCAACTTGTAACACTCTAAAATTATAAAATACAAAATTCACAAACCATAAATATCCTTTGCATACCGTACAGTTATTGTGATATGACAATTACTTGTTGGTAAGCAAATATACTAAACGGTTAATGAAAATTTCCTTCTAGGACAAGGCTACAAGCAATAGTCCAAAGTTTTAAGCACATTTCTTCCATGTTTTTCTATTTCCATATTTTTTAAAGAAAGTTATTTCCATAAAAAGAAACAACACTGTCGCTAGTATACAAACGGAATACAAGAAAAATAAAGGATGGATATGATCCCAAGATATTTGAACTCTTTGAGATTTGTTGATATATTTGGTTGTGTGTAGTTGTTTCTTGATCAAATATTGTAGTACTCCAGTTTCTTGTAATTTTGTGAAGCTGCAAAGAAAGAATATATTTATATATAGTACAACGTTGCCATTTTCCGAGATGCATTTAAACGTTTAAATAACCCATAATCATTGACATAACCTTTAAATATCTGACTTTTTAGTGTTATATTCTAAGTTATATCAATAATAGTTTTCAGAATTATATTTGACTTTTCATTATTTCTCTTACAACATATTTTTAATGTGAAAAACCGAGCGGCCGTGGCTCAGTGGCAGAGCGTTAGATTAGCACTCAGGAGGTCGTGGTTACAATTCCTGCGGCCGACCATCCTTAATGAGGTTTTCCTCAGTCATACCAGGCAAATGCCGGGATCGTACCTTCATCTTAGGTCCTAGTCAACACCTTTGCACATCGTTTGCCCTCCCATTTTTCGGCCTTAGCCTTAGATGCATGAAGGCCATAAATCACATTTAAATTCAAATTTAATGTGAAAAAGAAATCCGATGAAGTTATTTGGCAATATAACTTGTGAGAAATAGCTTGTACTTAATCTTGAATTATTAGGCTATGTAATGTATGCCTGAGTGAGGGGTCATGCTTCGTTTCTTAATAACTTCAAAAGTACTCAATATACAGGACTACTTTATCGAAGCCAAACGTTTACTGAAGAAAATTATCAAGGGGGTATACAACAATCCAATTCAAGCAATTCGAAAGGTTGAAAGGTATATTTACTTCGCTCTGTTAGTTGAGTCCTTGTTATAGTATCCTTTATTGATAATGTTCGTAAAAACTGATACTAATTATTTTTATTGGTGCGGTTAGTATTTATAATGTTTCAGCATTATAGAAAGTGATTTCGGTTTGCTGGCTAATTCACATATTATATCTGATTGTCGCTGCTGGTATCATATACACTGACATCTTTATTAAATTATATAATTATTTTAATTTATAATTATTATAACAAGTGTTTGTATTGTTTGATATTAACGTTACATCTTAGTAATTGTTTGGTTATTTCTTTCATTTTAGTGGATTGTGGATTCATTACAACTGAAATGGAGCAGGAACAACAGGTTAATTCAAGGGAGGACATTATAAACTTAACAGGTTACCTTACGAGCATCCTAACCTACTTACGGTATGAGGCGTGTGAAAGAAGGCCTCAGTGTAGGATCTTTGTATAAGAATGTTTGGGAAAAGATGGTGATGGAGAAAGGGAATGACAGACTGCTACTATTTTGCAGGTAAGTAGATGACTGTCTTGGTATATCCAAGGGCTCGGGAAAAACATTATATCTTTATTAAGAAATTCAATGATAACGGCAAGGGGGTGTTTTTGGAAAGTGAGATGGAAGAAAACAAATTAATAGATTTTTTAGATATGAGGATTGAGAAAACGAAATAAGGAAGATATGAGACTCCTTGGTTCCAGAGGAAATGTACAACAGGAGTTTTTTGCTACGAGAGGAGCATGATGAAGCGACCAAAGTAAATTTCATAAAGAACATGAAGGAAATAATAGAGAAGGTCTAATACCAAAGACGATCAGAAGAGAGACGTGGAAAGGTATTTAGGAACAATTAAAGAAGAATGGATATAATAAGGAAGAAAGATCAGGATGGGAAAATGGTACAAAAAGAAGAAGAAAGGGAGAAGGAAGAGAAGGTGAAAAGAAAAGTGGTTTGGAATAGAAAGTGGGGGAAGAATTATGGAAATAATCAAGTGGTTCTTGTTAAAACGTATAGGAGTAAAAACGTATAGGAAAGGAGAGCAGAGGGTCTTGGACTTGGTGGGGAACAAGAATAAAAGTGCTATAAAGGGAAAATAACAAAGAGGAGTAGTGTACAGGGTTATGTGTATAATTATGCGGTGGTATATATAAGAGTGACGAAGAAGAAATTACAGGAGAAGTTTAAACCACGCAAGGATGACGTCAGAGTGAAACGAGACAGGAACGCTATTCACAAACTTATGCAGGAAGAGTTGCATGAGATAGGCTAGGAAGGGGCGGAGATACTAGAACAAGAGGAAAAGATGTTGGTTAGGAAAGAAACGGGTGATAAAGAGATGAACTAAAATGATCGATTGAGTATAAATAAGCAATGAGTTGACATACTGGGCTGAGAAGAGGAGAAATTATTCGAGTAATTGACGACTGTTGTGTAGACTCTTTTTTAAGTTTCCCTTTTGTTATTGATTAATTAATTCTTTAGTCATTTATTTTATATTTATTTATCTATGTCTGAATTACTTCTTGCGCCTCGATTCAGTTTCCTTTCAATGTAGACTGCTCTTTCTCTTCAGTCAGTGACCACAGCTGAGTTACTGAAAACAAATTGTCCAAGCCCCCTTCAGGGCACATTCAATGTTGCCCATATAAATGCAGAAAACTTGTTGAGACACTTCACAGAGTTTGAAGCTATATTTTCAGCACAACCACATATATACACATGATTTTGGTACCAGAAACCTTTGCGAAGCCGAGCCTCCCAGACACCCTCTACCATTTACCCGATTTTAAATTTCTTAAAAACAGTAGACACTTTTTACATGCCGGTGGAGTTGGAATCTACTGGAGGGAACAATTGAATGTCAAAGCACTTGCAAAGTCGCTGAATGAATACACCTTCAGCACGGAATATATTATTCTGGAAACCTTGTTAGGAAATAACAAATTTCTAATAGCATGTGTTTATAGACCATCTAGAGCTAATTTTAAGAACTTTGAAAACGAAATATCAAATTCCATACTTTTTTACGAAAATGTATTAATTTTAGGAGACATGAACGATGATCTTCTTGTATCAAACTCTGAATCTAACCTCTTCCGCAGTATACTGGAATCTCTAAGTCTTACAGCTTGCCCCCCTCCGCTCAACATTTCTCACCAACACATCTGAATCATTAATAGATGTCATTTTGACTCGAGATACAAGTAAAATTAGAAATTTCAGCCTGTTCCCAGTACCAGGCATCTGTCGACACCATTTAATTTTTGCGTCGTACTCAATCTCTGTACCAAAATTTAAAGCTAAAACTATGTCATACAGAGACATGCGTAACATCAATGATGAGGC
This sequence comes from Lepisma saccharinum, assembly GCA_022664845.1. NCBI lineage: Eukaryota > Metazoa > Arthropoda > Insecta > Zygentoma > Lepismatidae > Lepisma > Lepisma saccharinum. Next base: position 53,083 of record JAGDQP010004791.1, read on the forward strand.
GTTGTTGCAGGATGCAGCCAACATACAGTGGCAGCAAATGTATAACATTCCGAGTGTTGATGCACAACTAGACTTTCTAAATCAATCGATTTTAAGTCTACTAGACAAGCATTCTCCGTTAAAACGGAAACTTGTTTCGTACCCGCCTTCTCCCTTGTTAACCAAAGAGCTACTTGAATTAATGGCGTTAAGAGATACTACTTATAGAAAGTACCCCAAGGCGTAGAAGGAATTCTAAAGGAACCGACACAATTCTTAACACTTATCGCACTCTGAAACCGTTGTACTCACCAAATAAGGAAGGCTAAGATCAAATTTGCGCAGGAATTAATTTGTGATTCCACTAACTCGAAATCCCTCTGCGACAAACTACAGTTACTTGGTATCAAGAAGAGACAAACATTTACAGAAATCGGAGATAAATTTTAGCCAGACGAACTTAATGATCACTTTTGTAAAATTAACTACCCGAGTAAAGCGAAGAGTTCCGACTCAAATGAAACTCATCTGAATCAGCAGAATGAACGGAATGAATTTAATTTTATATGTGTCACTCCGCAAGAGGTTCTACCAGCTATTCACAGAATAAAATCAAAAGCAGCAGGTATCGACAAAATTCCCACTACCTTAATTAAAAAAATCATTCTCTCTATACTATTACCAATAACTAATATGTTTAATCTCTCGATAATGTCAAATACGTTTCCTGCGGCATGGAAGGTAGCACAGGTTATGGCACTTCCAAAAACTAAAGAAATCCTAAATGCAGACGATTTACGACTCATAACTATTTTACCCAGTCCGTCGAAAGCTCTTGAATATATTATGAGCGATCAAATTCGTAGATACTTAACAGAATACTCGTTATTGGACCCATTTTAATCAGGCTTCCGCAAAAATCATAGTACTCTAACCGCTCTACTACATATAACTGACGAGATCCGAATGGCCTTGGATACGAGGGATGTTACACTCTTTTGGATTTTTCTAAAGCGTTTCAGTCTATCGTACATAAAACTCTTCTTTCTAAATTATCTTCTTTCTTCAACTTCTCTGATCATGCTGTTCAATGGGTGCAAAACTATCTTCAAGGACGCCAGCAATTTGTAAGTCTTCCTGGTTCACAATCATCTTTGCATAATCTCTCAAGAGGAGTCTCACAGGGGACAGTTCTCGGACCACTTCTGTTCTGTTTATATATAAATGGTCTTCCTAATGCAGTAAAACATTGTAAACACCATCTATACGCAGACGATCCAGATGTATTCGTCATGCGATCCGCGTGAATTAACAGCGAACATTAATAGTATAAACGATGATCTTGTTAGAATTACGGATTGGGAAGCACTAAATGGACTCAGCATCAACCCACTAAAATCTCGATGTATAATCGTTTCTTCAAAGAGGTCAACATCACTTCCTGACTATTCTATCATCCCCAATATTACTGTAAATAACACGACTGTACCATTTTCCTCCACGGTAAACATCCTTGGCCTATAATGGAAGACCGACACCTAGAATGGAATGTTCATATCAATAAGATTTGCAGAAAAGCGTTCTGTAGCCCACGAAATAAAGAAAAAAAAGGGCAAATGTCTGGAATAATTAGGAGAAAGCTGAATTTTGGTCAGTTGTTACATCATTACTACAGGTGCATTTCCCCAAAAGTCCCTGCCTCTCCCCCTTGTGCTTCTCCCAATCCCCTCCGAAATACAAATTTACAGACTTTCAGAAATTGTGTTATATCTCCGTAACCAATACACATAGCGATATGATTCCTTTTTTTGTTATGATTCCTAGGTAACGCTACAAAAATGGTTATCATGCGTGTTGCGCTATTGCTAGTAGTTTTGCCGTAATGTAGATCGGAAGCGCAAAATAAGGATATGTTGCTTTCAATATTTACACATTTTACGGTGTAACTTGTTTTAAACTCACAATATCAAAAAACTGTTCGAAATAAAAGTTGTTGCATGTTTCATGAGCTTTAAAATGATGTATATATATTAATATGGTTGAACAATTACTGTGTTAACTATTGAGATATCAATGACGCGCAACAGCGCGCGAACAATGCTTTTCCTTCCATGTGTGTCCTATCCACATTAGGCAGTTATGAGCTGTCGACGATTATAACAATCTGACTTTGCTGTGTAGCTATATGCAAAATAGGTGATGAATTCGTAGTGTTTTTGACGACCTTTTTATGCGATATATTACGTAGACAGATAGCATGCCATCTTGTAACAAGGTTGTCAGTTACTTGCTTCGAGCTTGTTAAGCTTGATATTGTATTGAACTTAATTAACAAGCATGAAATAAACTTGTTGGAAAAACAAGTGGTTTGGTAGTTATAACGAAGCTAATTCAAGCTTGTTGGAACCAGCAACTATGCAAGGAATCTTGTCACACTTTAAGTTCATTTGATTTTTTCGTTGCGTTTTCACTGTGGTCTCAGTGCACTGAAGTTTCATCACGTGCCAGACCTATTTCGACGTTGTCTAATTGTCTCCAATTACTAAAGGTGTTGCGATCTGATGGACTAAGTATAAACAATGCTTCGATTTCGAACTAGGGCGTGTGATTCCGTGATGTTGCATGGGCGACAGGAATAATCTTGGTCTTACAGCTGCTATTATAGCATGGTTTATCACAATGCACTTCGTGTTGACTTTCTGTGATTCAGAAGCATTCTTCCTTGTCGTTACACTCTCTATAAAGACCTACAATGAGGTTTTACCCGTCAGACTTGCTATAAATGAAATCTGGATATATATTTCAGTCATAAGCCATCCTTTGTTTGTCTTCTCGTATGATGTCGGCTACATCTAATACTATCCTTAACAGTCCAGTAGCAGGGTCAGTTTTCATGTAGTTATATCACTGATACATGGTTTTATGAGCCGTGTCCGATAAGCAGAGTACATTTTTCCTTCCAGAAACATTTGAAACAATTATCCGATCCTTAAAATGTTCTTGACAGCCATCCTCTTGACTACATACAAGTGTAATAATATATTTTAATTCATTCAAAGTATACTGGCATTCGTCACTGTTTTATATGTACTCACATAACATACAAAATGAATTTCTCTGTTTCTATTTTATTCAAGGCACGAGTTCTCCAATAAGTTTAATTCTTAAGAAATCTCCGGAACCGTTTCCATGGCACTGTACTTCTGGTACCACAAGATTACTCACAATAAGAAGCCTAGCCCTTACCCTTTCTCCCTGCTCATCATTTCGTAAGCCACATAAGATTTTCTCTCATTTCTAAAGTAACAACCATATAAAAACACTTCTTGTGCTTTCATGCAGTTTTAACAGTAAATTCTTTTCCACAAATGAAACAACTTCTTTTTAAATCGAACGTTGCTTCTGAGGTCCTTAAAAAAGTTGAAGATTTTGAAAGATGAGATGGGTTATAGTTCTGCATGCACGCGCTGTGAACCCGAATAGTACCTTCTCCTTCCAACTTTTTCGTGCAATGTATCTTTTGATTTCACACTAACCTCAATAATGTCCATAATTCTCTTTTCACGATTACAATTTCTCTTTCAAGACATTTCCCACTTAGAGTACAATAAATCAAAATTAACCATTCTTCTTTTATTGTATTTCTAATAAATAAGTAATTTCTTAAGCTTAATGCATTAATTCTGCTACGTAAATTTTCACAAGATGCTGAAAAAGTTTCTTTAAAATGATAACAGATTACTACGCTCTGACAAAAAATAATAAGTATAACCTACAACATTCAATTGAAAATACCACATCTTTAAAGGTAAGTTTTACTAAAAACTGAAATTACCAACAAAAATGTAATTTCCAAATAATAGGAATATGACTAACCTTATCGTAATAAATTCTATGAGATTCCATTTTCTCTTGCTGAGTACAGAAATAGCTTACAATTGATGTACCTACATTCTTTATGTTTACTTCACTACCCAGGTAGCAATTTTGACGTGACACAACCTTGTTGCAAGCTGGCGTGCTATCTGGGATCGTAATATATCACATGAAAAGACCGTCAAAATACACTAGCAATTCATCACCTATTTTACTTGCCACTACACAGCAAAAACATATGGCCATAATCGTCGACAGCTCACAACTGCCTAATGTGGATAGGGCACACACAGAAGGAAAAGCATTGTTCGCGCGCTGTTGCGCGTCATTGCTACCTTAATAGCTAACACAGTAATTGTTCAACCATATTGATATATATATATCATTTTAAAGCTTATTAAACAGGCATCAACTTTTATTTCGAACAGGTTTTTGAATTATGACTTTTAAAACAAGCTACACCGTAAACAGTGTAAATATTGAAAGCAACATATCCTTATTTTGCGCTTCGGATCTAAACTACGGCAAAATTATTAGCAATAGCGCAACACGGGTGATAACCATTTTTGTAGCCTGTCATCTACGAAACATAACAACAACAAAAAAAGAATCATATCGCTATGTGTATTGGTTACGGAGATATAATACAATTTCTGAAAGTCTGTAAATTTGTATTTTGTGGGGATTGGGGGAATTACAAGGGGGAGAGGCGGGGACTTTTGGGAAAATGCACCTCTAGTAATGATGTACCAACTACCAACTAACCAAAAATTCAGCTTTCTCCTCATTATTGCCGACATCAAACCTTTATTTCCTGGGCTACTGGTCACTGCACTCTCTAGGTAGGTTAAAAAATATCCTTCCAACCGCTGTTAAAACCACTTTGGCACAAACACTTGTTTTCCCACATGTTGATTACTGTGAAGTAGTACTTTCCGATATTAGCGATGAGTTGGCTCACCGCCTTCAGAGGATTCAGAATTCATTTGTAAGATTTATCTTTAACTTGAAATATTCAAACCATTTAACACCTTTCTATCAAAAGCTATCCTTTCTAAAATTAGACGAGCGACGAGCTTCGCACACAGCAGTACTATCATTTAAAACAATGCGTGCTAAAGAGCCCAGTTAAATTTTTCAACATTTTCAATCTCTTAATGCCCGTCATAGACACAATACAAGATCAGGAACCAACATGTTATTATCAATCCCCCAACGTAACTCTAACTTCTTTAACAAATCCTTCACAGTTAACTCTATTCGCATTTGGAACAGCCTACCCTAATCAGAGACAGTGAAATGCTTCAGGAAGTCGATGGAAAAATATCTATTGTCAAGAATCGATTAAATCCCCAAACTCCACCTGACAGCTTTCATTTGTTTATATATAAATAACACAATTTTAGTAAGTACATGAGTTTCTCCAGTATGGTATTGTGTGTACACGATCAGTTTATGTTAAAATCTGTGGAGTACCGGTATTTGTCTGTATATCCCTGTTTTATATGTGTGTGTGTATGTGTGTGTGTCTGCATAGCTGTGTTCCTGCATATGAGGGATAGTGAAAGTCGAACTATATCTCTATCTATTTGTGTAACTTTAATCTGTATTATTATTGTTATTATTATCAAATATTTGTTTCTCATAGTACTGCTTTTTAGAGGGATGTGTACCTGTGATTCTGTTAAATATAATTGTGCGTGTGTGTGTACACTTATTTTTAGGTGTAATTTTCTTTTCCTTTTTATTATTATTACTTCGGTATTTTGTTCTTGTATAAAACATAGTAGAATGGTCAAGGCCTTAACTTCGCCATGTAAAAGAAGACAATAAACTGAACTAAACAAAACTAGATTTCTGTTATGGTTTGATATAGCGTTCTAGTTGACTAGAGGGCGTGGCCTGTGAGCGGTGACCTGTGATTGGCTGAAATTTGTTTAGTTTCGGAAAGTAAACAATCTCTGGGACGTGATTGGCGGAAGATATAGGAAATATCTCTTGTCTTCCTGGTGCTTATTATCAACTCATAGCGTTGATTAGTTTGAGACTTAGACGTTTTCGCGGCTTGGCATGTTGTCTAACGAAACCCAAAATAGTAAATAAACTAATAATTAAAAACGTTGGATTAGAGTCAGGCGCAATTCCGTAAGAATCTTAATTAAAAGCCCCTAATAAACGGAAGGTCGTTTTAAGAGTCAATCGGTTCCCGCCATTTCCTTAAATAGAATCCTATCACAAATCCTTATTGCATTCTACCTATCCTAACCTACCATGGGCAGAAGCAAAAGAGGAAGAAGAAGAAGCAGCAGAGAAAGCAGTTTATCCAAAAGAATTTCAATCAAAACAAGATGATGATTGAGACAGATCAAAACATCCTTCTTTAACAAGACACATCAAAACAAGAATCACCAAGGAGGAAGAAGAAAACTGAAAGCGGTAAAGGGTCTTTGCATCAACTTCGAGAAGAAGATGAGGAAGCTGAAAGCCCAAAAAATGAAATTATTGCCTCCATACCTGAAACAAATGAAGATAATAACCTCAAAATACCTCATTCCTCTCCTCCTAATGTACCTAATGATAAAAAACCTAAAAATTCAACTCTTGAATCAAAGACAAGTACATCCTCTCCTAAAACTACCTGCAATCGTACTCCTAAAGTAAGCAACCCAGTAATTCATTCCAGTCCATACTCTCCTAAATATTCCAATAAGTATTCTGATCCTCGCACGGATATATATAATAGCTTAAATAATGACGAGCAGGAATTAGATAACAGTCAGATAAAGGAAAATGAATTAAATACTGAAACTTTAATGCGGATACACAAAATATAAAATTCACAGTTATTATAAAAAAGATCAAACCTGAACTCAGAAATCCGTTAAACTTTTACAAATTAGTAAGAAGCCGAAATCCGGATCTAAATGTCATTGCTTATCCCACTCTAAAGCAAACAGGACTCAAGATAATTTTTAGAGATAATGCGAGTAAGGAATGTTTTTTTAAATTATTCAAGAACAGAGACTTTGGACCTTCATCTGATATGGATATTTCAAATGAAAGAATGACGAAACCTCAAAAAGCAACCACTACCACAACATTTACATGTGTGGTCAGAGGTGTTGAAACAAGCGTTAATTGACGATCTGAAGCACCATCTCATTAAAGAAAGAAAAATGCCATCAACGAATATTACACGTATTCGAAACGATAAGGGCCCAACTACTCTGATCAGGCTATTCACAAAATAACCAGAACTGGTGAGCTATCTAATTTCTAATGGCTTAACAATTGGTTTCTCCAGACACAAGGTGGAAGAATCTATTTCTACTGGTAGACCGATTCCATTTTTTTCCTGCTATCAATACCACAGTAATTTTCCTTGCGAAAATGATCCATCTTGCCATAAATGTGGGGGCAAACATTTGAGTTTCACTTGCAAACAGCCGCCTAGTAAAATATCAGGACAGCGTACGGGGGCCTCTAATTGCCTCTAATTTCATTTTAGATTGAATATATTACATTTAACGGACGGACATCTCTACGCGGGACAGCAACCATTTACAAAATACAAAAAGAACAACATAAAAAAGTAAGGCTTACAAAAGAAACCTCACATATTAATTTCAAATACAATTTCACAGAGAACTACTAAATTAAATTAACAAAAATAATCAAACAAAAACTTCTCAAATCAATTAAGCGCGTTCAGCAATAGGAAAATAAAAAGAGGGATGAAGACGAATAAAGACCTAATTTTACAATGTACCAAAATCATTATCCTTACTCCACTAAATAATCCTACCTCAAAACATAAATTTAATCCAAATCCACCTTGCAACATAATTAATTATATATTTGGCTCTTGTACACTTTTTGTACATTTAATTAATTAATTTATTCCTGTGCAATTATCGTGCTCTTCTTAGGTGATTAATTAAATTAACAGTCTAACAGAGATATGTAGATAGGGCTATTGTTAAACGTCATTACAGACATCCGATTCTTCTTTAACAAATAAATAAATAATAAAATTCTCACTAATTTCTCCAAAAATCAACAGGAAGAAAGTGGCTTAACATAGCCAGAAGTCCAGCCCTGGTGGCCCTGTGGGGCCATGGCATAACATACTTGGTCAGTTGATTAGTGGTTAATAGTGTTTCGTGTGGGGAAGCTGTTGATAGAAAATCGAAACTGTTACCTTGTTACTATGTATTTTTCATAATAGAGTCAAAGTATATAAGCCTTGTAATAGAGTCAAAGTATATAAGCCTTGTCATCCTATTTAAATTAACTCAAATAAGTTTACATGTTTCTTTACCCGGTCAGCTGGATTTCTACTAAAACCAATATACGTACTTTTTAGATGAAGAAGATTGGAAACAGCTTAGAAAATATAAACAAGTAACGAATTAGGAAAATAGCAAGAAATTTTAATAAGTTTCGAAATAAAGCAAAATTGAGTTTGACTAACTCCAAGACATACAGTAGATGGCGGGCAAAACCTAATAATGAACGTGAAGAAAAACCAATTGTATTACACTCAATGTGTCTTAAAATAATATCAGAGTATAAATTAAGCAAACATTGTTCTTGATTGTCACTTACGCATTTACAATTAAGATAACAAACATAAATTTGATGCCACAAAGTAATTCATCTTACACGAAACGTTAATGTGAAAATTGGCATTTAGGATCAGAAAATATTAATTGAATGCTTACAAATTAAATAATTAGGAATTCTATAGACAGTTAACATTTCAGTCTCGATGCTTATTTTATTTCTTTATATTTTATAACTTAAGATTAGGATAAGTTTCTGCTGATTTTTTTTTTTGCTTTGTTATTATACTAAAACTATGGCTAAGAGTTTTTAAAGTATTCTTTATGTAGGTAAGTGGACATAAGGAGTGATAAATAAGTGAATGGATAGCTGAAATTAACAAACGGAAAATGAATTGACATCAAATGTTATTAGAAGTACAGAAATACACACACCATACGAGAATCTTTACATTATAAAAGCACTTGCTAAACTGCTTTTCTGGGTTATTCTTTTAGTAAGTAATGACTGCTGGCCATCTCAATTCGTAAACTGTAAAGTTCTTAAAATCCGCAAATATTCGCCCCAGAAGGGGTTTGAACCTACAACTTTGAAGACGCGGGCCTAACGCTTTACGTAGAGTGAACAATTACTGTCGTCGGCTGTTCGCATTACAAATCGATGAAAGAACAAGATTAAGTCTACCAGGAACAATGATATAAGATTAGGGCGTCTCCAAAAACTTAATTTTGTCCGCACCCTGGACATTCATGACCAACCACTGCAAATCACAAGGATGTTTCAAGTAAGAACGTAGTACACACGTCACAAGTTCGTAATTTTTCGATGATCAGCTCAGGTACCAGAGTTTCTGCAAAACCCTCCGATGAGGAAGGGTGTGTCGCTCCAAATTCAAGAACATCCCCCAACGCAAAAAATTCAGAGTTTAAAAATCAATAGAAGCCTTACAATTTTGACACCCCCAAAGTGGAAATTCTGGCATAATACCTGTAATACAAAAAAGTGTGTGTATTCGGTAAAAGATGTAGTAGTAAGCATATGGATAGATCGGAAGTAAAGGTAAATACTTTAGTGCACATCCGAGGGAAATTAGTGAAAATTCGGCTTCTATTAGATCACAGAAGTACAAATAGTCCAAACATACTGGAAATAAATGCTGTATAGACACTAGATTGAACGGCCGAATAGATCCAGATGACTGGGTTCAAATCTGAAGTCAGTTTCTCTTTATTTGCTTTCGTCGAGGGCCTAGTATAGCAGCTACAAATAAACGGAGAAAAGAACGGATGGATAAAGGTAGGTCAAAAAGAGACACCCTCAATTTTTTTCGGGGTTGCTCTAGAAATGAAAATTTGTTTGTTTGTTGGAACATCACGAGGAAACTCTAATTATTTTTTTAACATGATAAACGAATCAATAGGTTCATATTGATTTAATTATTAACAAAATTCTTATCGATTGTGTCATGATTTTGTCATGTTTGTGGGTGTAAAGTCAAAATTGGGAGGGTGTAAGTGGAGTTTTGTTGGGTTACTATCAATTTTTTGACCGCGCAAAATTTTAAGTTGTGAGTGTACTCACGAATTCAGGAGATGACACCCCCCACACAGGCGGGTCTTGCAGAATCACTGCTTCAAATACACCTCAGAGAACCCTTTACGGTTGGAGTCAGAAATTAACAGCAACAAAGGAAATAATTTGGGAAAGAATCGACCTATTAAAGATATCATCCCATTTTCTACCTGGAACGACCGAGGGAAAGAAAGGAAACCCTAGGTGCGATCTTCGGAATGCAAAGCTAACAGATTACCAATTTGGAGTTACGTCCTCCTACAGTCGCTTGTCAGAGCCGAGTTTAGAAATCGAGTTTTGAATTTTTTAGATTATTCCAGACACATGCGATCCACCCCTATTTTCGATTTTCAAAGGTGAAATATTTATCCAGCTGACATCGTGGTACTGTTGACGGATTAAATTTCTACTCTAGAGTAGTAATTTCCTTGGTGCTGTTAAGTGGAACGAGGAAGAACTGAAGTCAAGGTAGTCGTCCTTGGGATTCAGTAATTAAACACCACTAATTACGATGCAAACTAGCTAGGTCGGGAATCTCTGCAGCGAATAAAATCTTCCGACGTGCCTTTGAACTAATTCAGCTTCCATTTTGATAAAATCAATTTGGAAGTTGTATGTTGATTGTGTTGTGGTTGAGCCAAATCTGAAATCGGATTACTTTTGGTGACCCGATGACCCAGCCTGTACCGGGCATAGGTGACACGAATAGCCCAGTCTTGATCCGACTGACCCGGTGACTTGGTATTGTACCAATGACCAGATTTCCTTTTTGACTTGGTTACTTGATGATCGAACCCTGACCCAGTGAGTCAGCCTTTACGTGACAACCCTGTCTTGAACCGATGTCACATAATCTTGTTACTATTGATTGAAACAATCAATTTTTTCACATGTGAAATTCACAAATGTTCTAGAATCACATTTCTGAGGGAGCGGGGTTATTTCCACACCTCCGGGTCTATTTGTGTTCTTTTCGGGGACATAAGACTTTCTCCATGTATTGTCGTTACTCTTGTTAGGAACCTTTCGCGTCGCATTTTTCGTGCTCTGGAACCCGTAAGAGCCCCGTTCCTTGTAAACCTAACAGAAGCACTGCTCAAACGCTAAGGAAACTATAAAAAAAACTCTGTTTTGTCCTCCGGTGGATTGGGCTGAAATCGGGTCACGAGTTAGATGGGCCCCCAACCATAGACCTAGTGGCCTGGTCCAAAATTCGTTCGAATGACCCGGTGATCCGTCTCAGCTCTGGGTTGAGCTCTTTTTTGTCCTGGAGGTGCATATAGCTTTTAAGGAAACTCCACTTACTAGTAATGTGGGATAGAAACCATACTTAGGTTTTATTCCAAGGCACGGAGTGCTGCGGAATCACAGACCAAAATACGAGTACACTCTGCAATGAAGTAGCTCTTTCTCACTATCATACCTCAATTGCAATCGAAAGCTATATATCTCGGCTGCGTATTTCCATAGTTATAGAAATGAATATACTTAACATTAGTTCGGCAAATTTTGTCCAACTGAAAATTTACTTTACGTCGTGGGTCGCTAGTACAATATTTCGTTATTTGCATTGCGCATTCTGTAATGGTGTCATTCAACCTTACGCAGGAAGAGCGAAAAGAGGACGTATGTCTCTGTCGGAAGTGGCTTCAGGGAGTGATTATTTTAATTTTAAATGTAATGGTTTCATCG